>PVKE010009705.1:0-44136 GCA_004027555.1 Craseonycteris thonglongyai | reverse complement strand
GTTAGGTCCTAAGCAGCCTTACATCTTTCGCGTGGGCTACCAGAGAGCACTCCACAGGCGCTGAGCTGCACATAGCCTGAATCTGCTATGCTGACAAGGTGCTCCAGCCGCCTATCGCAGCAGCCCAGCTTCCAGGAGCCCAGACATGTAACTGGAGCTGTTGTGGACCCTCCAAAGCAGCCTGTGAGCCAGTGATCACCCACCACTGAGCAGCCCGAGTCAGCGCCTAAGCTGGCCTGAATTCTTGATCCATAACACTGACAGTTATATTAAAAGAGTTAGATTATTTTGGGGGGGGGGCAACAGTTTGGGGGAAGTATGTCAGGTATCTGTTCTTGAATAGCAAATCACTACCATACATGACTTAAACCAATAACCACCATAATCTTTCAGTGTTAGTGTGGGTCAGGAAGTTGAACCGGGCATAGCAGGCCTGGCTGGTCTCTGCCCCACAGTGTCTGAAGTGGCAATACTTGAAAGCCGCGATGCCTTGATGGCTGAGGGCTTTAATCATTTGCAGATGTCTTCCCTTCCATTTCTGGTGTTGATTCTGGTTGTCAGCGAGCACTTCCACTGGACTATTGGCTGGAACACCACATGACTTTGTGGTATTTCCACGTTGTCTCTTCACATGGCAGGTTTGTGCTTCCTCAAGGCCTGGTACCTGGTATCAGCAGAGTTAGGTGAATGGCTGTTGCCTCTTGTCACCTAGCTTTGGAAGGCACACATGTCCTTTGTGATATGGTTACAGATCACCTGGATTCAGACAGGGAAGGTACATCTCAGGTGATCTAGTCCCAGGGTGCTTTTCCTGGGGCTGAGAGGTTTCCCAGAACATAAGACTTTCAGTACTAAAACTGGAAACGTACTGGAGAAGCTGGAATGAGCTGGTTACCCACTAAACCCCACATTCTGGAAGAGACCCAGAACCATATTAAGAGCATGTTAGGTGATAGAGTTGTGGGCCATCTTTGAAAAATAAATCCCCCCCACAGGCATTTTATTTATGTAGGAACGTATAGCTGGAATGCCAACTAATGTCACAGGGGCAACAAGTGATTCATAGGAATGTAAATCCTATGAGGGCTGCGATTTTTTTTTTTTTTTCTTTCTGTTCATCACTGAGTCTCAGGACCTAGTATAGTGGCTGGAACATAGTTAATGGTGATAAATATTTGTGGACTGACTGAATGAATAAACAGGTAAATCCTATAACACTCCATTACATAAAACCCAGCCATTACCTGACTTTTCCACAGTTGTCCCTCTTGCTAATAACCAGAAGAGCAATTGTTTGAAATGTTTGTGTAAAATGGAGTGGCAGCTGAAACTAGAAAACTAATCAAAACCAATAAACTTTAGAAAATGTCACTTTGCCCTCATGAGCCCAGTCTCTGAATTCTCTCAGGTGCATGCTATAGATATAATTTTAGATGTCTGCAGCATGGATAGAATGCTTGGTTGTCCTTTGGTTAAAAGTCATACTCCTATTTAAGTGAGTGGTGGTGAGGAATACTACTTCTGCTTTAGAAAACCCTGAAGGAGGAGAAGAGAGAATAGGGCAGATTCTAAAACCAGAACGTAAGGCTTTGACAGAGGAGTAGAAGTTGGGAAAAATTCAGAGAGGAGTACATGCTTTCAGCCAGATTCCCTTAAGGACATAACATAAACAATCATAGAAGACAAAGGGGAACAGAATGACTGAGGGCCTTCTTGGCAGCCAGCTGTACTCTGTGCTCTGGGTTGTGGAAGGTGAGGACATGGCTGCGAGGTGTAGTCAGGAGCCAAGAAGGCCCCCAGTGAGTCCCTCCTCCCAGCATGCACAGCCTTCTCTAGTTCCCTTCCTCCTGGGTACAGCTGGCCTGTGTGACCCCAGATTCTGTGAGAAATAAGTGTCTTTTTCAGCATCTGGTGTTTGAGGTAATTTGTTCCGTAGAAATACATAACTGATTCACATGCCTACACTAATTTTCACTTTCTCATCTACTTCAAAATATTTACTACTAATTTTCATATTAATATTTCAACATTACCAGGTTTGTAGCCTTATACTTCATTTTTTATCATAATAGCCAATTTAAAAATCTTAACTCTGTATTTCATTAGAAATATAAAAATTTCAGAGCTTAGGAACAATCTTTTTACAGTGGAGTTTTCCCTTTTGAGGCCTTAAGTTTTGATTTGTATTTAGTTGGCTGGCTTTTATCACATAGTTTTTCTTTTTTCTCTTTTTAGTGGGTCATGTATATTCTGTTTCCAGCTGTGCAATATCTTGAAGCCCATCTAATATTTTCTAATTTGCTTGTGACTTGCTTTTTCTGTTTGGATGTCCACACTTCATTTTCGTGCATGGAATTTAGTAACTTCACCAGACATAACACCAGTGGTAGCCATCAGTGTTTCCTTGGACATGATGTCTTCATTTCTTTTGTTGTATGCTTGAATAGTATTCTGTGCCAAATTTTAAGATTCTTCTTCAGGAGGTCAGGGGTTCCAAATCAGTGTGTTTGCAAGGCTATGCAGGAGTATTAAAGGCAGGGCCATGGAGCAAGGCTACCACATTGAAATCATAAGTTGGCCATTGATCAGCTTGAAGACGTTGTATGAGTATTTCAACCATTTTTGGGGTTTTTTGTATGTGTATTAGTTTTCTAATCTAAAACTGAAGATGTTAATAGTATCTATCTTTTGAAGATTTTGTAAAGATTAAATAATTAATCCATGTTAGGCATTTATAAGAAAGGAAAGCAAGGGTTTCCTTGTGTTTACCCTGTTGATGTTTTTTGAGCATCACTGAGTACCTGTAAATTTCTTTGTTTCATCAAACTTGGGATGTTTTCAGCCCCTATTTACTCAAATATCATTTTGTTTCATTCTATCCATTCCTTCTGGAATTCCAATTACATGTGTTACATCAGTTGTTATTTAACAGGTCCCTGAGTTTGTTCTATTTCCACAACATCTTTTCTTTCTGTTCTTCTTATTTGATAATTACTGTTGAGCTATATTCAAGTTTACATACTCTTTCCTCCATTAGCTCAGTCTTCTAGACTTGGGTTGTTAATTCTGTCCTGTGAGATTTTAGTCCACCATTGTATATTTCAGTTTTAAAGTTTTCATTTTGTTAGTTTTAACTTCAGTGTCTTTTTGAATTTGTGCCACACATGCACGGTCCAGGGGCCAGCAAAAGATGTGGGTAGACAGCATCTGGGATCCAATCTCCAAATAGTTCTTTCCCTTTAAGGGTTCTCCTACTTTCTTCGGCATCTGTGGTTTACATGAGAATGACTGTAATGTTTCCACTGGCACCTGTCCTGTGTGTGACATGCCAACAACCCTTAGCCTCTCTCTAACACCATGAAAATGGGAATTTTCTTGCTATAGCTCCTCTCTTCTCCTTCAGATGTTTACACAGCACAAGGGTCTCTTTACTGTTGATTCTCTAGTGCCTTTGGGTAATTGCTTTTTGTAGCATGTCTGAATTTTACAGTTATTTTCTGTGGGGTAATAACTCTGTCAATACCAGAATCAGAAATTGCCCCCTTATTCTTTTAAAATGTGTTCTTTTGTTTTAACTGGGCTTTCAGTCAACGTAATAGTAGATCAGTGCATTTTTGCTCAATTGTCCCTGAACAGAAGTTCTTCCAATTTGATTTTCTTTAATAAGGGGCCAAAATATATCTAATTTACAGTTCTCTCCTTTATAAATCTCCTTATAGCAAACCTAGTCATTAAAAGACAAGGTAGTTTTGCTGAACTTATATTTAAAAGCACCATCTTTCCATTATCATGTATGGAAGCACTTCTCCAAGAATCAGTGAGGAGTTATATTACCAGGCAGAACTGGGTTGCTTGTTCACTGTGTGATGTGGCGAGTTGTTTAATCACTGTGTGTCTCAGTTTGTCGGTGAGTTTGGGACAAATTCAAAAAGAATCTACTGTAAAGGATGGTGCTAAAGATTAAGTGAGGTGATGAATATAAAGTCTCAGAAAAAAGTAAGTAATTAGAAAGTTCTGATTGCTTTCCTATTGAACTTATTTAACTTTCTGCTCACTCTAAGTCCTGTCTGAACCCTCTTAATTGCTTGTAATCTATCCCTTCTTTTTTATAATCTATTCCATTTTCTTTGTAACTTTCTGTGATTGAGATTTTAGTTTATATTTCCCATTGTTTTAAGCTACTCAGAGAAAGATTTTATGTATTTGTATATCTCATTAGTGCTTGCAAGACTAGAACTACTCAATGAGTATTTGCAGAATTGAATTTGTTTTCTTGAATTGCCATTTCATCTACATTATAGAAGTTTTCTCAAGAGTCATTGTAAAGCTCAATATCTATTCTTAAAATGCATGAAAAACTCTTAGTTACATTAACTTTTCCATTCCTTTGGCCCCTTTTCAGTGTTGAAAAATAAGACTTAACTTGAACTCTCGAGATTCCAAAGCAAATCATTTTATCCTGACTTCATAATGACAAATGCCTCTCTTTATTAACTTCAGTGTTGTAGGAGGCTTATAATCAAGGACTAAAAATGTCAACAGAGCATTTCTATTTCTTTAATCAGATATTTTTAATGATTGACTAGATGGTATGACTGTAAATTCATACCGTTTTTTTATATTTCACAGATACACTTGAACTTACTCATGTACAGAAATGTGTCACCCTCCTCAGTATGTGATAGCTATTGTCGTCTGCCCAGCACAAGACATGTCTCACCCTCACATGATAGGATTTCACCAATGCCAAAATGATTCTTTTATGGAATTCTTAATAAAATAATCCATTTTGTTCTCATTTGTGCACTTAGGCAGAATAGAAGCTTACTGGTACTGCTGTGGCACAGTCAGGTCTAAGATCGAAGTTTTCCAGTTGTTGTGCCAAAGCTATTTTAAAATAGCACCTGAGTCTAGCATTGCTTAATATGTTCCTTGGACCTTTCTCAGTAAAAGATAAGTTTATGTTTTCAAGGCTATCCTGTGATTTTTGGTTTTAGTTCTGTTTAATATAGATGTTTTAAATTTGCATAATTCTAACAAGAATACAATAAAAGTAATAAAACTGGGGGGCTTTTTGTTTTACAAGTGAAATCAATATAAATAAAATGAGACTGACTTTACAATATTCAAATAGTTTTTTCCTAATTATTATAAATTAGACTTGAAATTAATCAACTCATGTTTGATAATACTTAACACTTTTTCGTATTAGAATAGATGGATGTTGTAACTGCAAGCATAATGTGATATAATTTTGTAACGTTTTTTTCTTAGACCTGACTTTTGTTGTTTGAGTAAATATCTCCCAAAATAATTCTACTCAAAGTGAGGTCCAAAAATGCATAATAAGTTATCTGCTCTTGTCACTGTTTTGAAACAAGATTAGTATGATTTAAAAATGGCAGGTTAAGTGGTTTTATTTAATGAATTTGTTGTTTCTTTAAAAAGTCTGTCCTTTCTAAGAGATCAGTGGTTGTTGATTTCCCCCAAGAATTGTAGATATAAGAATGAGAAAAAATTTATGTCAATAGTGAAAATAATGTTTATTTGAGAACAACTGATATGTATTAGTGATAGCATAGGCTGGGGTGCTGCTTTCACTGGCTTATGAGAGTCAGAGGTATGGGAGGGTGTGCCAGATACCATTTTTTGAGCTTTATATGCACTTGTCTTCACAACACCCTGTAAAGTGAATCAAGTTATCACCATCCCTATTTCATAGAAGGAAAAGCAGAGGCCATCCAGGCAGTCTTATTCCAGACCCCACAGGCTTAACCAACACGCTAAATAGCTCCAGGAAACTATGAGATTGCTCCCAAACAAAACCAGAAAAGAGAAGGAAGAAGAAATGGACATAGTCAAACTAACTGACTCAAAATGACTGTGGCTTCAGCTTACCAAGTAAGCCACTAACAAGTATTGTTGGGAGATTGTGACACGTGCTGCAGAAGTAGGAGTGTTATCCTCCCTCACATCACTGTGAGGCCATCCCTGGCCTTCCGAGAGTGCTCCCAAAACTCTGGGTAAGCTTCTGTTATCTGTAACACAGCAAAGCTCTCAGGGAGCTTTATGTGGAGTCCCTTTGGTTGCTGATTACGTCCCAGGATCTTACTTGTATTTATTTTTTCTCCAGAAATATTATTTGGGACTAGAATATAAGTCAAAGAAATAATATTTCAGTTTATTAGCAAGAAAGCATTTTGATTATGAAATACTCAGCTTCTTTATCTCCCTCTTCATATTAATTGAAAAATAAGCTAACATTTTTCTAAATATAAAACACCAAAGATAGTCATGTATGGAAGAATAATGTGATATAATGTGATTATTGAGAAAATTTGGAGGCTGACAATGGATGCAGTGCACAAGAAAGTAGATAGAAACTCTAATGTAACTTCTTGATTGCAAAAATATTCCATATGTTATATTTGCATTTTAATTTTCAGATTACAAAAGTGTTTTGTCAAAGCAGTATTTTTCTATGAATTTGTAATTCAACTTGTCTTTATGAAAAGTTGATCACTTTCTAATTCAACCTTTAATCCTAAGAAACATTTGAACCCTAGGAAGATTATCTCTTTGGTGTAGAAAATTTTCGTTTTAAATGACTCATTGTTCAGTTTTCATTAACTGAGTTTGATTAAAAAGATCAAGTGCCCAGGAAGTTGTGTAATCTGTGATTTTAGATAATCTTTTAATAACCAAACAGTTTTCTTTTATATACCGGTAATAAAAACCGTGGTTCATCAAATAGCCATATTTCTAAGTCTCTTATATGTCATTCACTCATCATCTCAAATCTCTTAAGTAGTTTATTAGTAAAGATAAATGGCATATTGCATCATGACACTAGTTTTATTGTTTAGCATAACAACTTGGAAATGAATCTACCTTCAGGATCATTTTCTGCTTTTGAAGAGGCCCCATGGAGATGACAAACCTCTGGGGTGGTCTCCAAGGCCCACTGTCAGTTCTCAGTCTGCCTTCTGAGCTAATAACACCTCTCTGCTTTGTGAATGTAGTCGTGTAGTTTTTCTTTATGTGGTCATGTAGTCCAGGAGTCTGATTTAATGTATTTGGTGTCTGTTTGACTTTTCTTCTGAATAGAAGCTAGTTCAAGCAAAGAATCATTTTTTTTTTTTTTTGGCTGGATCTTCTCAAACTTATAGTGCTGCTATTAAAAAACAAGTGTGAAGTCTATGGGTTGGTAGACAGTAAGTTCCTTGATTGCAGGTAGAAAATAATTGTGAAGGTTAGGTTATTTTCTAACTTTTATAAGAAAAACCAATTTAAAAAACTTTAACTGCATATTCCTACAAAATACCATTTGTTGATATTAAATACATATACTTTGTAGATCTTAATTTTTTTCACACAAATATTATATATTTCCTGCCTCCCTCTTTCTTCCTGTTTATAGCAGAATCAAACTGCTTTTCTTATACTGAATGTGAGTTATTTTTCTGGTTTTGATTGACCTACCAGGCAATATAGATTTGGAAACTCATGAAGTGATCTCAGGCTAAATTTTCTTCTTTGAGTATGAAGAGTGAATTTTCAAGTCAGAGTACTCTTAAGTTTATACATTAATCTCTGAACATAGACAAGCCATTAAATTTCTCAGTGCTTTATTTGCCTCATCTATGAAATGAAAACTTGAACTAAATTATAAATCTTTGCAATGCTGAATCAGTTTTTATTTCATTGCCATGAATCAGTGTAAGATTAAAAATGTGAAGTTGAACAGTGGATCTTTAACAATCGGAAAAGAACTACTAAGCACTGAATTTATGCATGACACTTGATTTTTTTCCATAAAATTTAAAGAATTAAATCTCTGCCTTGAGCTAGCTTATATTTGAAAAGGAAAAGTCATCGCTTCTTGGCCTTTTGGCTAAGATCAAGTGTAAAAAGGAGAAGTCAAATAGACAACCAGGCACATTAAAAAAAGAGATCTATGTACCATCTTGATACATTTTTTTCATTGAATCTTTTACTTACTTACATCTCTCAACTAGACCTTGTGCAGAGAACATAGGATTCAAAGATAAGTAAAACATGATCTCCAATCTCAGAGAGTTTAGTCTAGTTTATATGCTTAGAAATCACAGTAAAAGCATGAGCATAGAAAATTAAATAGTAAATTTATAAATTAGGTTTCCACTTACTATTCAGAACTGATACCATCTTCCTTTACTACCGTAAGCACCTTTTTATATGCTTACTTACCATCAATAGATCTCCTTTGGTAAAGTGTCTGTAAAGACCTTTTGCACATTTTAAATAAGATCATTGATTTTTTTTATTGTTTTAAGAATTCTTCATAATTTTGGATAACAGTCCTTTATCAGATGTGTCTTTTGCCAATGTTTTCTCCTATTCTGTGGCTTGTATTCTCTTGACATTGGCTTTCGTAGAGCATAAGTATTTAATTATAATGAAGTCTAGTTCATCAGTAATTTCTTTCATGTATCATGCCTTTGGTGGTGTATTACACATGTCACTGCCATAGCCATCCCTTAGATTTTTCTCCTGTGTTATCATCCAGGAGTTTTATAGTTTTGCATTTTATATTTAGGCCTATGATCCATATTGCTTTAATTTTTGTGAAGGGTATAAGGTCTGTGTATAAATTAATTGTTTTCTCTGTGGATGTCTAGTTTTTCCAGCACCATTTGTTGAAAAGACTGTCTTTGCTCCATCATATTGCCTTTGCTCTTTTGTCAAAGATCAGTTAACCATATTCACATAAGTCTATTTCTGGGCTCTCTGGTCTGTTTCCATTGATCTATTTGTCCATTCTTTTGCTGATATCATACTGTCTTGGTAACTGTAGCTTTATAGTCTCTTATCTAAAAGCCTCTTTCTAGTTGTTCCAGTGCCTCTCCATCTTTATTATTTCAGTGGCTTTATGTATGTCTATTATTTTTTCCTCCCTGTCCTTATCAAGCTTGCTCTGACCATCTATCTGCCTTACCAATCACTTCACTTTCTTTGTCTATTTAACAATCTGTATTGAAATTTGTATTTGTTTTTTTGTGTGTGTTTTATTTTTTAAATTTTACAAGTGATAAGCATCTTTGAACACCTTTCACTCCCAAGAGAAAGAAGTATTAATAAAGTAAGGAAAATCAACAGGTCCCCACAGTAGTAGTCTGCTTTCCTATATGTCCCGCGGCTTGCACTAGTCGCACTTTCCCTTCCACGTCACAGCACCTGATCTCTTTTCTTGTCTTTGCTGCCCCAACATGGAATGTTCTTCTTTAAGATAATGCCTGAATTGTCAATTCTGACTATAAAAGACCAAGCTCAGACCTCACTTCTCCTTATTCTCCAAGCAGGGGGTCTCCTGGCACTGTGTTCTAGTAGGATTCAATTCTCTCAGATTCCATTCACCACACTAAGCTTAACTTCCACAATAGATCCATTCATTTTCTGCAGACCGAGACAGTTTCTTATTAATTTGTATGCCCATTAACAGTTACCTCCGTGCCTATTTAGTACACAGTATCTACTCGGTAGCGTATGTATGTGGAATGCTTGATTAAAAATGTAGCTACTAAAAAGTGACAACATCTGGGTCATCTCTGATTACATTCTGCTACTAAAAAAGATAGACAAGTAGCCTGAACTTTCAATAACAAACCTGGAGCTTATCTTTTTTCTTATTTCTTCCAAGTACACACAAGTAAGGTGAGACATACTTTGCTTTTGTTTTTTTTAGGTTTATGTTTCACCAATTCATTTTGAATTCCTGAGTAGCTTAGAGAAAGTGGATCATATAATTTTCCATCTATTTTTATACTTTTTATTACATTTCAATCAGATTTTCCTACTTTATGGAATTGAAACAAAGATACAATTGCAAAGCGGAGAGCAAAGTAAAGGAATATTTATTCAAACCACCTACTATGTCCAGGGTCTGAGCTAGGCACTCTGTCCCATTATCTCATTCAGTTCTCATGACCACCCTAAGAGAGAGGTACAATTGTCTGTGACCTTTTTAACATTTAAACAAACAAAACAAAAACCTGAAGCACAACTATGATCCTCTTAGTACTGGTACGAGCTCTATCTCCCTTCTAAAAGAAATGCAACTGGGGACAATCGCGTGCTTGGCAAATACAGAATTCTTCTAGAACAGTGAAGTCGTTCTTGGCTATTGCCTGATTGGAATTACCGTGACATGAGATTTCTCACAAGGTCGTTTTATTTTGAGTTGCATTCATGTATGAGAATGGAATTTACTAAATTTTAAAGAATGTAGAAACTTCAACAGGTTGAAAGTAAAAATGGAGTGAGATGGAGAAAAAGCATAATATGTTTTTGGGAGAACAACTAGACAGTCATATAGCACAGTGCTTAATATTTATATAGTGTTAGATTTGGAATTTTGGAGGACTAGTGGCATACACACACACGATCAAAGTATGTCAGAGGGAGATTAGTGGTGTGTCTAGCTATCTGTCTATCTATCATCTATCTCTATCTGTCTATCTATCTATCTATCTATCTCTCTATCTATTTTCTAATTTGTCTATTTACCTACACTGAAATTAATAAACAGTTGCTTGGGTCATGGGATTGAAACACTCAATAGGCGATGAAATCATGAGTTGCTATTAGTTTGGGTACATGATTCAACTCACCTGCCATCACTTTCCTCCTTTGTAAATTGAATGGTTTCACTAGATCCCCTCTGAGAACTTCTCCACTCAAATACTCTGTGATTTTTAAAATGTTTAGTTTTGCCCACCATTTGATATGGTTGCTAACTAACAGGGATATGACTCATTAGTATAAAAATAATTAGGAGAAAAACCTAGGAATTACCATAATCTACAAACTAGAGAATCAGTTCTTTAATAGATAATGAACTATGTAATATCTTAAGAAGTCATTTCTATTCCTTTGATATTTACATCTATTTTAATGGTTCCTTGTTTTTATTTCTGAACAGATTTTAATCATATGAAACTTTAGGGATTTTTCCACAGAAGTTATTGCAAATTCCTTTAATAAATTCTGTTTGTGAAAAACAGCATTAAAACTAGGATTATTAAAATTAATGCTAAACCTCTGAAGATATATTTCTCAGCAGATGGGGGATTATTTAGGCTATTAAACCCAATCCATAAATCACCATCTAGGGTAATGAGACTTTAATGTTCTCTTCAATTTTTCCATTAATTTAAAGCATCCAGGGCTTTCAGATAAGTTATTTTGGTACAATCATTATGGGACAGCTATGACTCTGTTGCTATGGAAAACTTCTTTCTTAAGTGTGTGTTTTCCTTTCTGTATTGAGATCTCTAATTCCTTTTCCACATTCCCAAATCTTACGTACCAAAGTATACAAGTATGCCAATTTTTAATTTTATTATGATTGTTGATGTATAAAATATGAATCAGATTATAGTGCTATTAAAATTAAAAATGAAGATTAGCTTTCTTTAAGATATCTTAATATTGTAGCTATCAGAGGCCATCATTAAGTCTATAAATTACTGAATTACTTATATGTCATTATCTAGATATAATAGCCTGATTTATATAATTTCATAGAAAAATTGGAAATTTGAGCATTAAATGTGGAACTAAAGTTTCCAGAAGTGGTGTGTGCCTCTGAATATTTCATGCCACATGATGCTCCAAGAAAATAAGTTTGAGAAATGCTTTCTTAGATATTCAGCATGTACATTACATATGAGGGCTGTCCAGAAAAAATCCAACCATAAATACCTTAAATGTTTATATTATAATATATGGATTATATTAAATAGGATTACAGTAGTTTTATCCTAGACAAATATGTAAATCCTAAATTATGAGAGGATTCATAGTGAATATTAATAATAAAAATAAAAAATGCAAATTTTAATCAACAATAAAAACTACACACAGCTAAACTACAAAATTTAAAAGGAGAAATTTGGAGTTCAAAAGCTATAAAGTATAAAAGTGGGTATTAAAAACAAATTGATTAATCAAAGAAAAACTTCAATGTAAAATGTCTATAGAAAGTAATTGATATCTTTTGAATATTTTTAAATAAAGTTTCAGTGTAGTTTTAAAATTTAAATACGTACATTAAAAAAAAAATGCTAGAGAATCCTAGGGATTAAAAAAGGGGACAAGGGGAAGCCGGGATGGCTCAGTGGGTTAGGCGCTCGCTCACTTTGCAGCCCTGGGGACTGAGGATCGAATCCCGGCCCCGGTCCGTGCAGACCCATATGCTGAACTGGGGAGTGCCCCCAGTTTAGTTCTCACTGGGGCGAGACCCCGGCCCAGTTCCTGCCCTGTGCAGCCCTGCGCCCACCTGTGGAATGAAACTATGTGGAAAAACCAATGATGTGCAACTATGGAGACTGTTCTGGGCCCTCCCCCTTCTCTATAGTCTCTGTATCTCTCTCTCTCTCCATCAAAAACAATAAAAAATAAATTAAAACGGGACAAGCAAAGCATTTTATGCATGTGTAAAAAAAGTTACATTGTTTACAGAATAGTGATAGTTTCTAATATTTTTATTACTGGTATTCACTCAGTCTTCTTAGTATTGGTCAAAGCCATGGCTATTGAGATAGATGCTATAAAACCAAAAAAAAAAAGAAACCAATTTACAAATGTTCTGATAGTTATATGAAAGTGTATTGTGTCTCTTGCTTTGAAATTTCTTCTATATCTAGCATAACCTTACATTTTACAGAATCATTCACATTTGCAAACATTCACTTGCAAAACGTATTTGAGTCCAAATTAGAATTACCTGATATCTTCAACAGAAGACATCTAGGTTTTCATGCACTGGGACTTGGTGAGTTCTGAAAACTGGTTAATTCCAAGATGCCCACAGAGCCTGAATCCAGTTTTGGAAAAGCAGTTCCACCACTTCTTTATCCCCTTCCTCACTCCACTACAGAGTATCAAATTCTCAAATTCAGGGTAAAAATTAACCTTATTAAGGATTTAGTGGGAGAAATATGACATGAATGGGAAGGTGATGACAAAAATGTGAGTGCCTTAGACTTCAGCTCTTTAAGAAGTAAAACCATACTTTGCATATTTGTAATGACAGGGCCTTGAAACTAGACACTTCCAGAGGATTTGATGCACAGTTACTTAGTGCATGTGTTGAAAATGGAATCTAGTTCTCTGCCTTCAGGTTAGTACTTCCCCTTCAAAACTAAGATAATGAGATGTTTGTTTAAAAAGGTATTTGTCATTGTGCTATCCACAAGATCTCCCCATTTGAGTGTTCAGATGGCTTGTACCCCAGTACACCAAGACAGAAATAAAACCCTAGCAATACATTGGAAAAAGTATACTTAACCTTTCTAAACTTCTTGTGCCAACTTCCTCATAAAGAAATAAAATAACACAATTCTTTAAAAGTTCTCTCAAAAAGCAGCATGTTTTTTTAAAAGATCAAATCATTTTTCTGTTACAGTAACCTGCAGAAACTATTGATAGATAAATAAGAAAAATGTATATATGAGACTTCCTGCTTATCATAAAGAAAAAGGGGCACTGAAAAGTGTGCAGAGGTCTTCCTTAGAAATGGGAATACATAAAATAGCCAAAAAATTTTGCAGCATATTAATTTTGATGACTGTAGATAAGAGAAAATGGAACATATTTTCTTTGGTCCGTTTACCATTTCACTACATGGGCTAACCTATTTGTTTATATGTGCTGTTAATATTTTAAATTTCTGTTCTTAATTATTTCTTGTACTTTTTATATGTAAATAATTATTTCTCCAGTATAAAGCTTTTTGTTTAATTTTGTTTACATCACTCTTCCATCAGTAAAGAGCCTGATTTTGATTAGCTCATGTTTCTACGGTCCATGTAGGAGCAAAATTACGTCCATATTTTATGAGCTCTGTAGATTTAGTACAAACTGTGTTTCCCAGCAACTGTAGAGAAATAGCAACTAAGAGGTCCTGAAAGTAAATGGAGTGAAACTGGAGCACCTGTGGGCCATTTGGCACAGGTGGACAACTGTCACATTGGCTTTTACTTTCTTAGGTAATGGAATGGGTTACATAATGCTTTGTAATTCAAAGTGAAGGACTGTTTGGTCTTCTGAAATCTAAACTTCCAAGATTTAAGACAGTGATGAAAGGCAAGTGGTAACTTGGCTGACTTCTTAGCTTTTTAGTGGAGGATGGTGTTGTGTGATGAGTGCACTCACGAGAAACTTACACCAAGATTGGCTTCAGCGCAGTTGGAGGATATGAGAGGGGAAGATGCAAGCCTCAGTTTCACATTTCATGACACTCGGGTTCCTTTGGTAAATGTGGGATTAGGTAGTTCTAAGAAGAGCAAAGTACTGTTTATTTTACTTTCAGAATATGTACAAGTAAGTGTACTTGCCTTGGCTTCCAGTTTTATGGGAAGTAATAAAAAAAAAGATCAACAACTGCTATTAAATTTGATAAAACGAAGCTTGAAGCAAAAAAATCAGTTTTCTGAATTAGGAACTTCTTATTGTCGTGGCTTTTTCCACTAAAATGTGAAACCATGAAAAGTCAGTGCCTTGTGGAGGCTGAACAACCTTTCACATGGCTTACTTATTATAGTCTAGGAGTCAGGTAATTATAAAGGATAGTATTATGCACTCCCAACAGTAAGCATTCATTTTGGACTATACTCTGCCCATTTCAGGCACTTGAGCAGACCCCACTGATCTACAGGATATAGATAAATATTTGACCAATATAGAAGTAGAGCATGGTCAGAATACATATCCTATAAAAGTTTACACAAAGGCTACTCATGCAAATCTTTTTAAATCATTTAGATGAGAAGATGCAACTTTTGCATAAATTCATGCCAAGATCAGTCCTGGAGAGGAAACATTCGCACCTGTCATCATTCCCATCTCCCATGAACATCTTCCATGAACAATATCGCTACTCAGTCTTTTTCCACATAGCCCTTCGGGTAGCCAACTTCAATAAAACAGTGTCATGCACATTAAAATCTACTGAGTGCGTCTGATCTAGCACAATGAATTTGATATTGAAATTGAATGACCCTAGGATCAACTTAACATAAATTTACTGAGTATTTAATTATCTAAAATCTTTGGAGGATTACATGGAATCACAATGAGACATAAAATGTGGCTGATACTCTTGAGGAACTTTGAATCTACAAGAAGAGGCCAGACACAGACTGTCATCCTGAAGTGTTAAGTGACAATTCCCATTGGGAATTTGGATGAGAGGAGAGGGCTAGAAGATAGAAAAGCTTTCAGGAGACAAAGAGCAACAGAGAACTTGGCTGAGGTAGGGAGGAGTAGAGAAACGAGAAGGCAAGATTTTAGCATTGGGGAGGTCGGAGAATCGCTCAGAAGGCCTCTAAGGTGGGACTGCTGATTGTGAAGGCAGGTGCTTACTGGGCTGCACTCCTGCACTGGCTGCAGGAAGTCAGTGCCTGCCAGCCCACGGGCACCACCTCTCCTCAGAGAGCGGGCTGCAGAGAGCCACGGGCACCTTCGTGACTCATGAGGCCTAATCAGATGAGGAACACGTTTGGAGGAGTGGCAGCAATAAAGTCAAACCCATTCTTGAATATTAAGATTCATAAGATTGAGGAATACTTGGCATTTTTATTATACTGAATTAGACACTGCACATGAAGAAATGAGATACCTTTGTAAAATGTGCTTGTTAATTCATTAAATATTTAATGAGTAGCCTTTGTGTGTGGTGTTTTTACAACTTAAACTAACTTAACATTCTTACTATGTATTTAAGAGAAGAAACTAATAGTTCTTTCTATAATTTGTAGAAATGATTTTTGCCATGGAACTATTCACGAAGTCATATTCTGATTTTTTTCACTAGCACATTCTGCCTATGCTAAGTATATATTAGAAATGCTCCATTTAATAATGCAGTATCGGCAGACTTATCTCAGTTCTGAGGATTAAATTTACTAAAAATAACAATGTTGGGTTAATTATAGAGAACTAAAATTATCTAATATTATATCCAAAAAACATTAATTCCATGAGGAACTTTGCATTAAAATTGACAAAGTCAATATCTATAGTTGTTGAACATAATTTTCACACTCCCTGTTTACTGATTGATATCTTCAAGTAATCTCATATTTTTCCCAGAAATGCACAATGTCAAATTGTATGCAACTCAAAATAATATTTAAGAGGAAGTGCTTACTTGGATCATTCTCTGCTGAAAAAGGAAATGTATCCCAACATAACCAAAGTTTCCCTTTTATTTAGCTTTAAAATAACTGAAAACATAAAGCACTGAGTGGCCTGAGAAAACATATTAGAACAGATTTTCTGCTGGGACCTCAGAGCTTAAATACTTTCTACGATTGCAGATGGTTAGTCTGTATGACAAGGCCTCTCAAGTTACTGATTTCTTCCACAGACAGATGGCAGAGGGACCTGACAGAAGCTCAGTTTTCGAATTGTGTGTGTGTGTGTGTGTGTGTGTGTGTGTGTGTGTGTATAGCTGTTGGAAATACAAAGGTCTTTTACTCTGAAAGGCAAAAATAATTGTGTTACCTAGACCATATTTGTCAGTACAATACTGAAGACTGACTTGGAGTTTTTGAGTTATTCATGAAAACACTACTTCACCTAACCAAAACAAAGCAACAAAAAATAAAAAATAAAAAATAAATTGTAGGCTTTGTTTTACCTAAACTATGGTCTAAAATGTTCTATGAAAACCAAAAATAAAACAATGGTGAGCACTTGAAACAGTTGAAGGGTGATTCAATTGGTAAGAATATTGGGAACTTAATACTATTTTTTACTCTTTGCAAATGAGAGAATTGTATTCTTCATTAGTGGAAGATAGTTTCGAATTAAAAATGTTGATAATGTATATCTTTCCATACATATGAATCTAAAATACTCTGTTTTGTAACCTTTCATTCTCTGTCTTGTTTAAGAAGTACAACTCTTCAGTCATCTTGGGCTCATCTCTTCTTAGAGATAAATGGAAAAATTTTCAGGAAATATTAGTTTCAGAGCAGCACTTTAGTTGTGTTTCTTGCTGTATCTGTACCTGACACAGCCTATTCTTCAGCTCCTGGAGTTAGTGAGTCTTCTGGAAAGTCTCCATGTCAAAATAACTGTTTTATTTTCATAATTATTCTGTCACCTGACATATCTCATTTATTCGTCATGAGAACAGTCAGAGATGAGGGATTGTTTCCCTCTGTTTCTTCTGACCTCAGAAGTGGTGAGCAAGACAGCAGATTTCCAGCCTACCTCCTGGTGGGAGCTGCCCCAGGGAATGAGTGTTTGGAGAAGAGGAGGGGGCCTTGCATGGAGACTGAGTGTGGGTGAATGGCTTTCTCCTCTGAGAAAGAAGCCAGCCGCCCAATTGACAAGGGAGTGTTGTCAGCTGACAGCAGGCAGTTGACAGACCGAAGAAGTGCATCTGGGGCATTATTGAATATCAAGATGACAAACACAAACACAGCTCATAATCAGGCTTGTACTAAACAGCTCATTGCCCTGAGAAGTAATAACGATGACTTTATAAAAGCACCTCCTTTTTTCTCTCATCCTCACAAAGAAATTTAGCGATATAAGAGTTTTCATCACCAGGAAAATTTATCCATTTTTTCCTTAAAACCTTCTCTCTAGTCTTCACGTTATCTATTTATTTATTTATTTTATGTTTTACATCTTTAAAAATGACTTCAGTTAGTTTTTGGAGACAAATTATTGTATAAATCCTCAAATACAAATAAATAAGCCAGCCCAATTGCATATTGTAAGGCAGTTACTTCACTGTATAGCTGTTGACAAAGAGCAAGAAAAGTATTAGAGAATTTTCATGTGAATACTATATTTTGATGGATAGAAACACCAAAATGAATTGTGCAATAGAAATGATATATTAGCATTCTGTAAAATCTGTACTGTATCATCAAATATCTTAGCATAAAGATTGAGTTTTGTTAGAGGTGAAAGAAAAGAATGTACTAGCAGATAAATAGAATATTTTTACTAAACTTACGTATCATAATTTATATAAAAGGGTAACATTTGAGTGAAGGTTAAATAATGAGGAATTAGAATTCTATGTTCAAGGGAAATAAAATGTATAGCTTGATTAAATAAGAAACCAACACACATTAAAAAAATAATAGCTGATGGGGTAATTTTAATATGTTAATTAGCCCCTGACCAAATGGATAATAAAAAACTGTGGGTTCTGTGAATGTCACTAAATATAAATTTGACATAAGTTTATAGGGAAGAGTTTTTTATTTTTATGTACCATAGAAGACAAGGCATTGGGCAACAGACACATCAGGGCTATGAACCTCACGTTCTTAACGATCTTGTAGGCAAACAAATTTATAGTTGTTAATGTTGTTGTTTTTACTATTATTGTTGTTGTTATTTAGTTGAAACTCCAGAATAACTGCTCTTTCTATAGTCAAGTAATTTTTTTGCTTTGGCACAATGCCAGTCAAATGAAGTGTGCAATGCACAGACTGAGTAGAGCCTTCTCCCCTGATAATTTCTGTGTTGGTGCAGAAAGAGCAGGTGTTGGAAAGAATATTAGCGTGACTCGCTCAGTGTTTATCTGTCACCAGGATCCAGGAGAGCTATAAGAGAAATGCATTTGTCTGAACATGGAGGGGGAAATATTCCCTATCATTCCCACTTCTCACTTTCCTTACCCTTTTTATTTAAAAATTAATCTTCACCATTGTTGAAACAATGTGCTGGTAGGTAAAAGAATCCCCACAGGCCCCCACAGATTTGGAATGGGGGAATCTCTTGTTTAAGTATAATGGATATGGATGAGTATGTGAGGGAGAAGATGGGAGATAAAATATCCTCCCATCTCACATGGTTTCAGTCCCCTCTTGCGGTCCATGCCCTATTCTTGCCTGTGCATATGACACAGGTTAAGAGCAGGGACTTTGTGACAGTCCTGGGTTTGAGTACTGGCTCCTACCCTAATGGGCCATGGTGACTCTAGGCAGGTCAGTTATACTCTCTGGACTTTAGTGACCTCAAATGTGAAAAATAGGTCATGACAATACCTACTTCATGGGCATGTAGAGATGCATGAATGAGAAAACGTATGTAAGGAACTTAGTGTAGTCTGGCTTATATAAACACTAACTAAATAATAGTGTTTAGGCTTGGACAGCATGAGAAGAGTTTCCCATTACCAAGAAAAGGAAAATTATTTTTTACAAAGTCATTCACTGGGCCAATTAATAAGGTGTATGAAAAAGATATACAGTTACATACTATGTAACATTTTAGTTATAACCTAATATATATTAGATCTTAAACTTCTTTATTGAGAAAAATTCTGATATATGATTATATATTAGATTACAGATGTTGTATATAATCTAAAATGTGCAAAGATAAGGAAGTACCATACATGGTATATTGGAAATGTATGTGTAATAGTCAAAGAAGAAACTGAGAAAGTAGAGTACAGTTAAATTCCACAACATATCATATACCACAAGAAGTAAAACAGCTACTTGACTTCCCAATATATCAAATTGCTTAAAATCTGTTGCCAAAAGACATGATTCTCATTTGCAAAAGTACATCACATCACTACTAGATGCTTGAAATCAGAAGAAACTTCTGTTACTTTAATTCAAAACATTTAGGTCAGTTTAATAAGAAGATAATTTGGATGAGGTTAAAATGTTGTATGTGTGTTTTAATATGCCTCATGACTTTGTGTAGAGGAGTATTTTTCTCTAATATTTTTAAATATATTTTTTTATTTATTTTTATTTTTGACAGAGAGAGATACAGAGACAGACAGAGAGAGAACTGAGCTGGGCAAGCTCCCAGTTCAGCATACGGTTCCGCACGGGCCCGGGATGGGATTAGATCCCTGGTCCCCAGCGCTGCAAAGTGAGCGCTTAACCCACTGAGCCATCCCGGCTTCCCCTAATATTTTTAATGTAGTCCTACCTGTTAGCTGTTGAAACAAGGAGCATGAATTTTATAGTGAAAAAATGCTCCAATCCTGTATTTAATATGTTTAGAGACATATAAAGGCCTAATATATTGCTGACAAACTTGATAGCTTTAAAATTTTTTAAATTGAAATAATAAATTAGGGTGGTTTTTTTTTTAGGTTATATGCAACAGATAACCACTGTGCTGCTTAAAACTGAAGGAGGTGGGGAAGCCGGGATGGCTCAGTGGGTTAAGAGCTCACTTTGCAGTCCTGGGGACCAAGGATCGAATTCTGGCCCCAGCCCGTGCGGACCCACATGCTGAACTGAGGAGTGCCCCCAGTTCAGTTCTCACTGGGACCCTGGCTCAGTTCCTGCCAAGTGCAGCCCCGCGCCCACCTGTGGAATGAAACTATGTGGAAAAACCAATGATGTGCAGCTATGGAGACTGTTCTGGACCCTCCCCGTCCTCTCTATCTCTGTATCTCTCTCTCTCTGGCAAAAACAATAAAAATAAACCTTTAAAAAAAAATGAAGGAGGGAGTTTACAATGAGGGTGCTGAGATGTGTTGAGAATCCAAGGAGACTTGAGCAGTGAAGCGTCAGGAGTACCAACCATGGGGACTCCAGGGACCTCAGAACAGAGTTCTGTGGCCTTTCAGTTCCAGTGGCTCTTCGGGACCCCACTGATGTTGGGCCCATCAGCTGTGGTCAGCCTGGCAGTGCGAGGGGGTCTCTACTCAGAGGTGAGGATATGAGGGTCAGGAACAATTCTTCCTCCAGATAGTAGAACATTTTGTTATATGCACAGATGAACGGGGGTCTTATACTCCTTTTTTTTTTTTCTAATCTCACTGAACTTTCACATCCTCTTTATCTTAGCTTAGTGCTTGGCTATAAAGAGAAAGGAGGCTGATTTCAAACATTTTGTTTATATTTTGTTCGGGAAAATCTCTAACATAATGTTGTAATAGGCAAAATGTAGAGGTTTCCAGGGAGCTATATAGTCAGTGGCTATAAAAAGTTTAAGACAAGCATTGTAGGCACTGTTACCTTACTTAGCCAGTAGATCTAGCTAAAGAAAAGGATGGTGAAAAAGAGGGATATTCAGACTTACTCTATAACGGAAATGGTGAAAAGACACCTCCCACAGTTTGGAGAAATCGAAAAGTCCCTTTTGAGTTTTGACACTCACTTTCTCTTTGGTTGTACTAGCAGATGGAAGGGGACCTGAATCATAGAGGGTGGCGTGTGGTTCAGGTTCCCTAGGGAGAGGGAGGGAGAGGAGAGAGAGCGCATAATGAACTTACGAAAGTCAGGCCAAGAGGACCATGTTACCCGAGGGCTCTGGAAAAGCCCAGAGGAGAGAACACTGTGCTTCCCAACACCGGCTAAGAGTGGCTGATGGTAACTGAGGGCTTATTGTGCCCCAGGCACCTCACAGAGCACTTCTTTCTTCATTTCACTTAATCATCAAAATAACCTAATGACATGAGCACATTCTTTCCTCAGTTTACAGTTGAAGAAATTGAGGCTTAGAGACATACAGCAACTTCCTCAAATAAATGGGAGTGAGAGTTTGGATGGAGAGGCTGTGCTGTGGGGTCTGTGTTTCTGTGACAGCACTAGACAGCCTCTCCTTAGTACGAAAGCCCCACAAGGTGCTTTGAAGCTCATGCCTTTGACAGATGGCTGGGAAAGTAGTGAGGGGATGAAAAGTGGCCTCACAGAAAACCAAGCATTTGGACCACATGGATTTACTCTGATACTGCCTGTAAACAGATGTCAGCATAAAGAATGGAAGAGGAAAGCCAGTCTCTTCCTTGTTAAAAGTTTACCCTCTAGTACATGAAGTGATGATAGGCAGCCCCAGACCTCAGTGGGCACTGACTTTGGGCCACATTGAATATGTGTAAGCTTTACCGCAGTTATGAATTCCATTCTTTTTAAATGGCTGGCAATTTAGCAGGTCATGTTTGCCAAACCCCTCAGCGTTCCTCTTGCAATAATAGGAGAGGGTGCCTCATACTTCTGCTCATCCAAAACAGGGTGACAGCCAGATGTCCTCATTGCCATTTCTGTATCTCAGAGTTAGCAAGGAAATTTACTTTTATTCTGAGCATGCATGACAAAATTATTAAGTTAATTTATAATGTTTTCATAATTTATATGTTATAATTGAAAACAAAATGTATAATTAACATAGTTAATGATAATTAACACATTTAATGGTATCAGTAGGACTATGGATTCCCACATCATGTGTAATTTTTCTTCCTTGGGCATTTTTTGTTTCCTAATGTATGTTTTGATTATCTGTCTCTCCCACTATATTTAGGCACCTCTAGTCAGGGACTATAATTTATCATAGTCCCAGCATTTGGATCAAGGTGGCACTGTCCCCAGTTATGCAGGAATTCACCCTCTTTAACCTTTTTCCTCGGCTGCAGCATCTCTAAAGCAGTTTGGGGACACTTTTAATTATCATCCATGTCTGAGTCTTCCAGTCCCAGCCATGCCTCCTTATGGCTTCTTTTCATCCAGGGCCCAGTTAATGCTTCAGGGAGGTGTTTTCAACACTAGGCACCATGTGCCACCTCCACAGTTTGTGCCAAATATGTCATCAGCACTGTTATCTGATTCATATTTTCTTTAAGTTCAGAACTTATATCTACAATTTTATCAAAGGGCTCTCTCACTATTTCAAACGGGAAACCAGAATCACTTGACCTTAAATAAGTTGTGATAAAAATGGAATCACTTACCTGCCTTTTACTGAAATGAGAGAGAGAGAGAGAGAGAGAGAGAGGAGCATGTTGGCACTAATCTGAGAGTTTATCTCTGATGTGAGAGTAATTAAAAGGAAGTTTTAAGGCAATAACTTTCTTATGATCTAATGCTATGTTTCTTAATGCCACTTTATTTAATATTCATAATCATCTTGCTGACAGCCATTGCCCCCAAACAGAACACACCTCAGACCCAAGCTCAAGTCCCCTCTTCTTCATCATTTGATTTTTGACAGGTTATTTAAAGCTTTGATTCTGACTGTAAAAGAGGGATAATAATATTTACATATCATGATCACTTTGAGAATTATATGAGGCAATGTTCACACTTGTGTCTAGGCCTGTGCCTGGATTGTATTAGGAAAACATGAACACCTCCTATGTGCCAGGCATACTCAGTGCTCAGGATCTAGACAAGCACACAACTGAGAAGAGCTCTGCTTTCAAAGAACTTGATTCTCATGAGAGAAGCTCAACCTTGAACAACTCAACAAGAGGGAAACACCCTGAAGTAGCTAAAAGAAGGCAACATGCATGTTCAAAGAATGCTGGTTTCCTTCTGACTCTTACCCTGCATGTTTGGTATTTAATATATGATGAAGAAGATGGAGACTTGAGAATATGCTTTTCAGCTGAGGAAGCAAAGGGCAAACACTGAGAATGAGCAACCATCGCAGTTTAAAGTGTAATTAAATACTTGGCTCCAACTTAAATTTCTGTGCTGCCCTAAGATATGCCTGCTGAAGTCACTTTCTATAGAACATATGATCTCCTCTTAGAAACACAGATCATGTAATTTTCCCGCAAGCAAATTAAATACAGTTGAGAATGTATCACCCACTTAGTCATGGCTGTGTTCTTTTCTTTCTTTAAATCTCCAGAATTTATTTTATTATGCTTGATGGGTTTGAGTTCAAGAAACTTGAGAACATTTTTCTGCATAATTTCAAGCTCCTAAATGTACTTTGGAGAAAATTTTAATAATTTTGTTTGAATTATCCATATTATATTTCTACACAAATAAATATCATTAGGTAATTTCTCAAGATCAGTATTTTTTTTTTAAGTTCTAAAAACATACAATATAAAAAATAATGAGCTACCATCTTAAACTGAACTAAACTATGGACTGTTATATAGACTACGTAGGAGTGGGGACTTACCGGTACTGCTGAATTCAGAGATTAGCTTGTCCCTGGAGTGCAGCAGGGTGTGGAGGCCAGTGTGCTCCTGAGGAATGGGAAACAAACACTTTGTACCTAAAACAGAGCATGGATTTATTTTTATAAATAAAAATGGATGGGTCCTGAGATTTCAAAGACCTCTTCTTTGGCCTGTGGAAGGTTAAGTGAACGCTTTGGAAGAGTGCAGGTTAACTTTGGAGGGCCAGGAAGAAGATTCTCACTTTGTCTTCCAATTCCTCCATACCTTTTCCACTTCAGTCATTTGGAATGATTCTTAGTCCTGTTGCTCTTACTGGGCTCAGTTAAGATTCTTTAGATGTCTAAATGGCTTCATTATTGAAACTAGGATTTTGAAGACCCAATTAAAAGAATATCTGGTTGGAGACCAGCTTCCCAAGTAGTAAGTATTAAAAAGGAAGCTACTCCTCCTACAGTGTCTTTCATCTCAGTGGCAGTGGAATCCTACTTTCCTTCTTAAGTAACAATACACTTTTTGATCTCTGTGAAAGAGGAAAGATCAAGCTGACCCTCACAATCCACAAATGACTCTCTTCCCCTCCTCCACTCTTCAAAGATCCAGTTAAATTTGAGTTGCAGTTATGTTTTCTGTGTAATTATGAGGCACAAAAGAAAATTACTTCCTTTATTATAGCTAAAGAACATTTCTTTCTTCTTCCACTTTTTTTGTGTAACACTTTAAATTAATGAGATTTATGTAAATTTTACTTTTTCTTTGGCAACTCATAATAAGAGGCTTTCAAAGTAATGACACAACAGTTTTTTTTCCCCTTTGTCAGAATTTCTACCTCTAAAACAAGTAGTTCAGTGCTGTTGCTCCATAATTTACTTTAGAAACTTAATGATTTTTATTTCCCAGAATAGCAATTATTAATGTTTAATAGACTAGACCATGTAGTAGAAAAAGCTGTGCTTTAGGTCTGACCCCAATATTTGCTTTTTGTCCTTCAGCAAATGAGATCTGAATTCCGAACCCCCAGTTTCATATCTTTAGCATACCTATACTTTGGCCATGGTGTTATTTGGAAGGAGGATGGAATGTGGAAATGTGGAAGTGCTGCTTTTTAAGCTGGCATAAATTTTACACTAAGCTTTATTATTACCATGGCATTAGAAGAAAACCTCAAGTAGTGTGCAAGGACTCATAGAACATTGCAATGGGTAACTTTTTTTTTAGTGCTCACTCTATGCAGCCATTTGCCTTCATCTGGACACATGCCGTTTTGAGAGCTTTAAGTATGGTGTTGAATGCCTCAGTTCTGTTCTAAACAAAGCCATGGAAATGACCACCAAGATTACAAACTTAGGATAGAAAAGCAGCCTGGACTCACCCTTGCCCACGTTCTGTAGGCTTGCTGTATGTATTTGGCCAATGGCTTGCGTAACAGACATCATGAAAACTTACTTATAGCAATAATGACACAATTGTACGCTATTCCTAATAACATCAATTGAGTGACAAATCTGATTAATATTTTGGGATCCACATGACTCACATAATTCACCTGTCTACCTCATTTTCTCTCCCATCATACCTACCAGGTGGGAGAGCGTCTGACACACATGTAGCCAGGGGGCTTGGTCTACGTGGTCGTGTCTTCTGGAGAGCTTTCTGGAATCCAGATTAGCTAAGGGGTTTCAGGTCTGTAGTAAGTTGGGAACCCTGAAAGGCTCAAATTATGTTGCATTTTATTTGATGAAGGAAGGTGAAATTGAGTAGAGCTGACTAAGGTAAAGATGTTGAGAAACAGAGCCTCACAGGTAACGAGACCTTACAGTGGTTAATTTTTTTTAATTGTTTAAATTGTTTTTGACAGAAAGAGAGAGGGACAGAGACAGAGAGAGACAGGGAGGAGGGGGAGGGCCCAGAGCAGTCTCCATAGTTGTACATCATCAGTTTGCAACATAGTTTCATTTCACACAGGTGGGTGGGGGTCACACAGGGCGGGAACCAGGCTGGGGTCTCCTACATGGGAAGCTCACCCTGGCAAGAACTGAACTTGAGACCACGCCCCAGTTTAGCATATGAGTCCGCACGGACTGGGGCCGGGATTTGATCCTCAGACCTAGGGGCTGCAAGATGAGTGCTCAACCCACTGAGCCATCTGGCTTCCCCATGGTGGTTAATTTTTTATGTCAGTGTGGTGAGGTCATGGTACCCAGTAGTTCAAACACCAACCAATATTTTTATGTGAAGGTGTATGTTTAGATGTCATTTAACACGTACATCAGAAGATTGGGTAAAGTAAATTTCTCTCTTTAATGTGGATGGGCCTCATCCAATCAGTTGAAGGCTGTAAGAGCAAAGACAGGTCTCCCAAAGAAGGAAATTGGCCTCAAGACTATATCATAGAAACCCTGCGTGAGGTTCTCACCTGCCTGACTGGCCTGCAGAATTCAGACTTAGGACTGTAGCACGAACTCTGATCTGACAGCTAGCCCACCAGCCGGCCCCACAGATTCAGACATGGCCACCCTCACAGCTGTGGACGCTTCCCTGACAGCCCGGGATTCTTGCCTGCTTGTTCACCTTCTCTCTATGCCTGGGGAGTAGGGGGGTAATATACGTAATTATAATTGTACAACAAAATATAGGGGGGAGATGGACAGCAGTTCAAGATGTAACTTCTCTCACTATGTAGTCTTTAGAAATTTCACCTACTTCCACTTTTCCAGCATTTACTTCTAGCATCTCACCTATGTGTCTAACTTGAAATTCTGCAGCAGCGGAATTCTGTATTCAAGACTCCCCAAGTTTCTAAATAAAACATGTGTTTTTTTCCCCTGCCAAATTCAAATCTTATCTGAAGGATAATACTCTCTGATCTTAAATTATAATCGTTTACAGATCTCCTTAAAATCCATTTGTGTGCCTTGGAAAGAAACCTAAAACTTGCAATATATAAAGACATGATGGAGCTATAATTCATGTTTATTCTGGGAGGCCCAAGACATCATTTTTAAGAAAATGAGAACACAGAAAGGAGCTAACATTTAGGGGACTGGCACAGAGTTTTAAAAGCTTGAGAATTGATCACTGGATATAGTCTGCATGTTTGCACAAACCAATCAGGAACAAGCTGACCCAGTTATCTAGCAAAATTGTGCCAGGCCCTTTGGGTGCAAAGGCCTGTCTGTAATCTAACAAGAGAGACAAAGCTAAAACATCCATTTGCATCAGTATCTTCAGGTTCACAAAATCTTTTGTGCAGATCCATAAATAAAATAATAAAGCAAAAATTAAAAAGAAAATAGTTGAGCTGCTTGTTCAGGTTGTAGGAGTGGCCAGAGCAGGGCTCACTGGTCGACCTTGGTTTCCCGGTGCTTCAGCCCTGCTCCTGTTGGCTGCACAGGGGCCAGAGAACCGCCGAGAAGTCAAGATGTCCTATTTCTCTCTTTCTAGAATAATGGATTCTTAGTGTGTTGTCCATTTTAAAATATGGGAGTGGGGGGCAGAGAATCACTGAAAAAATATACTTGTACACACAGAGGTACTTCACTTCAGAAATTTTAAAATAGAAAAAAGATGTGTCTTAGAATAAACACACATATCACAAAATTTATGTGAAAATGATTACAAGGCTATAGAAATTCAGAAGCAGAAATGGCCATGTGACTGAACAAACCAAGAAAGTCTTCACTGGGGAGCTGACACTTGATGGGTTGGGTTCCCAGGCTGTGTGTGGGGGCAGGGGGTTGGGGGGTAGGGGGTGCAGGAAGGAGCCCACTGGGAGTGGCAGTCGTGTGAGCTCAGGACGGGCGGATGACTGAAGTTATCACTGGAAACTTAACTAGTGTAGAGAGAAGGGCCTGGGTTGTGAGTAGTTGAAATAAATTTGGATAGATTGAGAAGCCCCCTTGTAGGCAGAATCCTGAAGGGATGGATCTTCTCTGAGCGTTCAGTATTTAGAATTCCCCTCAATATATGTTGGGTGTTTAAAATTAAGTATAAAGTGAGGAGGTTTTATATGATACAGGAGGTAGTAGGAAAGTCTGTTTTTAAATTAGGAAAGTACCTTGTGCTGTTTTCTCCTATGTGCCTCATAACTAAGCTATGTATTATTAATGCAAGTACATCTTTAAAGTAATAATCCAACATTGATTTAAACGCCTGGGTTCATAATATTGTAAAATCACTGCCCCAAACCCCAAATCTTTATAACTATTGTGAAGGTAAATGGACTGGAGTTAGCCAAGTGCAGGGACATGTTTTCCACCTGTACAAATCACTTAATTTTGCTATTATTTGAGTACATAATTGTTTTCACGGCACCTGGGATTTGTTTTAACCAGGTAAGACACGTAGACATAGAAATAACTGCCGTGAAGCGAGACCCCCTGGCTATGCGGGGCCACAGGGAGAAGCACCAGGCTGGTCAGGAGCAGAGGGCGTGGGGAGGTCACAGGTGAGAGCCTGCACTGTGGTTTCCACAGGCAGGTGCAGGCCTGCCCCGCCCCAGTCGGCTCATACCTGGGCCTTGGAGTGGTTGGGACAGGGGATGAAGGCCTGGAGTATGAGGGCCCATTAGAGGAGGTGGTTGGGCTGTGGGGCTCTGTATTGTTGGGTTTACATTTGAAAGGCCCACTCCGGAGAGCTGTTCTCCGGACTGGCTAACCCTGGGAGGGAAGTTCTGCCAAGCCAGCAGGGACTCAGCTAAGCATCAGAACACAAAAAGTAAGGGACATACATGGTGAATACACTCATGTAATGATGCAAGTGTGCAAAGCAAGAATTGTGTCTGTCTGGTGTGTCGCTCTTGATCTACTAACTGTAGACCAAAGAATCCTAAGATGTTATAAATTAAATAAACATGAAAGGAAGCCAAAAGATTCAAACGTGGCCTCGGGAAGCATTTTCTAGGACAGGAAGCAGACTGAGCCTTGGAGCCCTGGGCATGACTCTGTGATGGTCTCAGTGTTCACGCTGATGCAGCTCCATTTTGTTCACGCTGATACAGAATTCTCTCTTTAGCCGCTCCAGGGGGCTAGCTAGGGGCAGAGAGAAACATTAAATGAGAATGGCAAGGGTGGAGAGAGAGTTTTAAAAATCTTTCCTATTCAAGATGAGCCATGAAACTAAAGTAAAATACATGAGAGAGATGAAGACAGACCAAAAATAACCACCAAATAATAATAACAACATTTAAGCACATTGTAAAGACAAAGCTATTTTCTAATTCTATTTTGCCCCTTAAACTTTTAAATCTTTGGTTGAATTCTATGTTAGAAAACAGATTGTGTCCTGTCTAGGGCATGAGCTCTGCAGTCCCATGCCTAGTGTGGAACCCTCCTCATTACTAGCCAGCCTCAGTACCCTCATGTGTAAAACAGGGAGGATGATAAAAGTACCTGCCTTGTAGGGTTGTTGTGGGAATTAAATGAGATACTGCTGCAGGAAACTTAGTATGGTACCCCTCATACTAATACAGTAATCCCTCAGTTAATGTTAGTTATGCTTCTGGGAGACATGAGACTTTTTGGAAATAGCAGGCATGTCACAGGCATTCTTCCATGACCTCAGAGAGGGAGAGGGAGCAGGAGTGGTATCATCTGAAGAACTGCAAGTTGCCAAATTCTTTGCCAGGCAGCTCGTGTACATCATCTCATTTCTTTGCAGCAGGTTTGTGAGGTAAAAATCATGTCCCATTTTTGCAGACAGAGAAACTGAGGCTCAGTGAAGTATTAATAACGGAGGGACACAAGCCTAACCAGTTCATAGGGTTGAGTTTGTCTAACTTCAAAGCCATATACATAGTGTTCCCACAACTAAACAATGCCTTCCCTCTGGAAGAGGGAAGAAAACATATTTTAAGTCACATTACGTTTAGGTTGGCCCCAAAGTCCTTCATTGGAATGTATCTGAGTGTTTTCTTCAAGGTTGCATTTGATGCCACACCCCACTCAGTCTCTTGCTCCCGCAGTGGCTGAGCCGCAAAGGGGACAGTGGAGTGCGGTCACTATGAGGAACCAGACCCTGGGACTCAGACAGGCTGGGGGTGGTTCACACCTCTGTGACAGATCCCGGCTTGTGGTCCCCCTCCTGGTCCACAGTCCCTGGGGTACTTCTGTTCTTGATGCTGGCACGCTGGACCTTCCGTTGGTTTTTACCTCCACAAAGAGGGCAAAGCCAGATGCCAGGCCTTGGCGGAGAGCTTGCTATACTACCCTTTGCTGCCCTCTGCCGACCATATCTGGAAATTATATTTCAGCTTTTGGGCCCTGGGCGCAAGGCAGGTACGTGAGTGAAGCCTGGCATAGAAATGTGAGGGTGCGCCAAAAAAAAAGTAAGGAGATGAATAATATTCTAATGCAATATTCTTACAGTCACATTTGAAAATATCTGTTCAAATAATGTGTTTCAATTTCTGTCTTCACTGAGCGGAAATTGCCCATCAACAGTTATGATGCCACATGTTTAATATGCATGTTCAGTTCTTTGTTTATTGTTTTGGCGGTGCTTGTGGGGATCTGCCATATATGTTGCCTCCTTTGATAAAGTGACATGTGAGACATTGTTGCCACTTTAGAAAATTTGGGTATTCTGGTTTCTTCATTTCCTCTCATGCTTTTGGGACCTCAGTGCAAGACTGAGGTCAGTTTAGAGAAAGCTCCAGTCCCCAGCTTCTCCACATGTGCTCCCTCCAACAGAGGAGTGGAGGGCATGTGAGAGCATGGGGAATGGGGGATGACCATCACTCCACCCCCTCAGCACTGCGGCTTAACGTGATAATACACCACGCTTCGCTTATCCTGTAATAGGAGTTGTCGTCACTCTTCCATAGACTTTTAATTCCTACAAACACAGGTATGGACACAGTGGTTGATCAGAGTCAGGATTTAAAAAAATAAAATACCAGGGTCACAGCAAGGGCCAGGGAGTCAGGACTACAGTTCTCAACCAGTAACATCCCGAAGTTTAGCAGATCTTAAGGAAAGTCTAGATATCACATATTAAAGCAGCCGTAAGCTTGTATTCCAAAAGGTTGGGCCATGGAAAAGACAGAGTACAGCATAACAAACAAACAGAAGTACCCCAGAAGAGCGAATCTCTAGGGCAGACACTCATCTGTCCTCTGGACCTGCCCTGTCTTGGTAGCATCTGACCACTCGTGTGGCCAATGGCAGCTGGAGAGACATAGTTCCATGACCTGCAGCTGCACCAAGTATTTTGTTGTTGTTTTTCTTTTAACTCCTGTAGCATAAAATTAATACACACGCAAGTTTTAAAAAATCAAACAGTACAGAGTGGTACAAATGAAAAGTAAATTTTCTACCTGACCTCATTCCCCTACTCCCCATTTGTAATCCAGCTCCTATTAGTAAACATGTCTATTTTGTGTTGGTCATCATTAATTTGTTCTTGTCTTACCAACTTGAGATTCTGTCTACCAAGAGATGATAAATTTAGTTCATGTTTCTTTATCCATCTACTCCTAAGTTTTCCTAGTTATATTATTTTGTTTCTCCTGGTGGGTATCTATAATTTTAAAGAATAAGCTTAAACTCTATATTTTGTTACATCATTTTAGGTTAGTATATCTTGATTCCTTGCTATATAAGGTGAGAAAAATATGTGTCTGATATTACTGTCCACATGTCTCTGCTGCCTTAACATTCAGGCTTCCATTTGTTTACATTACCAATGTTAATATTAGATTATCTTTTAAAGTTATGTCTCCCAAGTTTTGTTTATATGTTGATTCTCTACAAACTGAAACAGCATTTACAGTATTCTAATTACAGTAGACTCCCAATTAACTGGAATGCAAGCAACCGGCAAAACTCTTACGCAACCAAACAGTTGCTTGAGAGTTTTGCCGGTTGCTTGAGAGTGCTGGGTACATTGATCCAGCACCTACCAATCCCCATGGGGGCCAGTTAACTGAAAGTCCACTCCTTACTGAAGGACAAAGCTCTACTACCTGAGAAAAATAAAGGTAATCTTATATCATTAAAACTGAAAGATAAATGTTCCAAGTGTCATGGTCAAACGAAATTCCTTAGATTCGGTCTTCAAGACTTTCTATTAACTTATTTATTTGGCCAGTGATACCTTTAATTTCTAAGAAGTCTTCCTTCTTCTCTGGTTGTTCTTGTTGTGTGGCCACCTATTCTTTGGCTTTTTGGCTCCATAGATGCATGTGTGTGTGTGTTTGTTTCTAAATAAATTTTTTTTTCCTATTCTCTTAATTATCAGTTTTCTTCAGGAGTCAACTGTTACATCCTTTCCACTTGGGCCTTCTCGTATTTGCTATTGGTTTCTTCTAAATGTCTAGGTTTTTTATGTATATGAATGATGAAAAAGGTTGATTGATATTGGTAGCATGATTTCCTTTGTGGTATTAGGCCTCTCCCTGGAATGAGCAGGTGGATGGCCAGGTCTGTGCACATAAGCTGGGAGTACTTTCAGATATCTGGTTCATCGTCCTCTCCTTCTAGAATCTACTCTCAGCAATCAACTCCCCCAGAGCCCATATTTCTACAAAGCTTTGTGAGTGATTCTGAGTGACTAGGACTGTGAGGGACTAGATTTTTAGGTGTCCATTGAAGAAAAAGTGTTCTGATGCTGTTTTCTCCTGTAGTAAAGCAAAGGGGAGAAGACATTTCCTAAGAAAGATTAAGGGCACTTTCTGTAGTCATGGAAGGGTTACCTCTTCATGCAACAGCTAACGCCTGATTTCGTCCAAAATATCATTCTCATTTCTTTTAATTTCATGGAAGAGCCTTACATGGATATCAGTGACAGTTTTCATTCATTTCATTGAACACTTCATTTTGGACATTTTGCTTTTGAGAACTTGGTAGTCAAGCTGCAGTGTCCTTGTGACTACTGACTTGGAGAGTAGAATTGGAGACTCACGTGCACTTTGTAGAGGCTGAAGAAGCTGCCTCATTTCTGTGAAAGACTGCCCAGGACCCAGGTGCCGTGACTCCAGGTGTCTGAGTCACAACCTGTGGCTGAGACCCAGTCAGCTGTATAAAACTGGGAATGAAAGTCTTTGGACTTTAATGGCTATGGGCTTCTATTTGCAAGGGGATTCAGTTTATGGGCAAGTTTAATGTTAAGAAGACTTGCACATTATTCAAAGTTGGGACATTTTTATGTTGTTGATCAGTCTTTGTATTTTGTGTTGTCTGGTGAGCTGTTTTGGATATAACTAGTCGTCATTAGTGACACGAAGTAAAACAGGGAGTGAGTTTTGAGGTCAGGGTGCTGCATGGCGTCCTGGCTGACTCACGTTGTTCCAGAGGGGCTGTAGCAAGAAGCAGGGGTTGGGCCTGTGAGCCTGCAGACTGCCCTGCTGGGAGGGACAGCCCGCCTGGGCTCACTCGTGACATCCTTGACTACAATGCACAGGGACGTTTCCAGTCTCCATGAGATGGCTATGTTTATGTATAACCCATACTAACACTGATACGTTCTGCTTTAAATTTGCAGTGTGTACTTAAAAATTTTTGCTCATAATAATGTGTTAAAATGTGTTATGTATTTTTCTGAATACAAATTAAAATACATATTACTTAAGTACATTAGTTACATAAATACATTCCATAATGACTTAACTACATTCCATAATTACACACAAATATTAAAAGATGCTTGTTAGCATGCTCCCTAAATCAACTTGCACAATACCATTGGAACACACCCTGTGATATCCTAACAGTTTAGAAAGCTGGGAATATCGGGAGGCATGCTTGTTACTCCATTCTTCATGTTTCCATTCCAATCATGATGATGGAAAGTGGTATTGGAGAAATATTTGGAGCTCCCTTCTCCACCTTTTCTTTCACTCCATCCCAAGCAACCAGGCAGACTTCTTCCTAAGACATACAGGAGCCCAGGTAGCTCTTCCTGGCTGTCAGCAGCAGTGTTTCCCGCTAGGATATTTCTTCATGGTTATGCTCTGGGACCCACCGGCCAGCAGCCAAAATGTAAACCTTCATTTTGGATCCAGTCCTTCTCCTCTCACAGTCCTGGATTGAGGGTTTCAGGCTGTTTCTTACCCCAGGGGGCTCCTCACTGGGACAGCCTGCATCATTTTCTTTGCTTGGTTCTCCCCATGTCGGGTCACCAGTTTCTAAGGCCACAAGCTGTGGCCCAAGTCTTGCACTTCTCCACCAATCCCAACTCCATTCACTTAAAAGGACCCAAGTGGAACAGGTGTGAAGCACCTGCAGGAGATAACCATCATCCACAATTTCCTCTCCTACACCTGAAGTGGGAGCTGACTTTCACAGAGCTGTTGACTCTTATGATTGAATACGAAGGGCTCTCAGAGTTGTATTTTAGACATAAAGTAGTTTGGATGTCATGGACTCCATCTTTAAAACCACTGACTGCTGCCCTTGGCCAGCGAGATTGTCATTTGGGAAGAAATTCATACCCATTCTAGGCGTCCACTGGATGTGTGAGTATCTAGGTAGTTTTCAAAGCATTTGAGATCTTTCCCTTGCATGGAAATGGAGTGGAGGTTGCCCTGCTTATACTCAGAGGTCTTTTCAGCGCAGATAAAATTCCAAGACAATAAAGATTTTTATCTAATATCAGTTCCTTTGTGCAAACAAGCCTGCATACCCAAGTGGTGCAAATAAACATAGATGAAAATGGACTTTAAACAAATAAATGAAACTATATTATGTTTCTCTAGTGTAAAAATAAATGCTAAGAGGACAGAAATAGGTGAAATGGTAACATAAACAGACTTGTGTAATCAGAGGTTCAACTCTGACATTTTTCTCTCTAGACCTTTTCTAATAGTTTTGTTGCCAGAGCTACAGTGTTTTTGCCAGATTGGAACAGGATTGTCAACTCTAATGGAGATTAAGTAGCTTTTCCAACTACATTATAAAGAAAAAAAGCATTATTTAATGCTGGCTTTCAAAGCTATGTTCACAAAGAATGGAAAGATCTGTTTTTAGATCTTTGAAATTTACTACACAGTTTGTATGCCACACTTATTCCAATACAAACTTTTATCATGGTTACATTGAACAAAATAACTGGAAATGTAATTTCATGCATTTAATAAAAAACAGAATTACTGTATAAATTGTTTACAAGTTAAATAAAAAATGAATTCCCCAAAGAGTAACTGAGGTTGCTTAATGAACAATTCTTCTGATTACTTGGAAAACTATGAGTATGTCTCCCAGCTGCTCACAAACTCACACCTGACTTATTCTTAAAACAATCTAGATAAGGTCTAGTATAAAGTCCTCTTTGTCTTTTGGTGCTTTCCCCTGATTGGTTAAAGCTTCGGAGGCAGTGAAACAGCCATGTTTTGTAAAGCACAGTAAAGGAAAACCAACTTTGTTCTGGACACTCAAATGCTAAAGAAATGGACAGAATGACCATCTGAACTTTAAAAAACATCATGTAATATGTATGTTCATTGACCCCCACAATTGTACTGGTGCATGCACTAAAGCATGAGAATTAAATGAAATAATTCCTGTAAGGTATCTAGCAAATAACAGATGCTATAGTTTTCCCCTCACATATATTTTTGTAGCTAGGGGTCCCAATGTTAACTTCAAATAAGCTAATTATAGCCTTTAGAGTCAAAAGAAATTTACCCTAGTTTGAGTATTATAGCATTGGTGACATCTGGTAGAAAATAGGTGTTACAATGTAGGGTTATTATAGCTATTCTGATTTTTAATCTATAATAAAATTAAGATAAACTTTACAGACTAAGCAACAAAATGAAAACAGAAGGTAAAAACAAAAGTTAAATACCTGTATGGACGCCAACATTATTAATCTAATAACTTTTTAGTCTGTATTCTAAAATGTATTAAGAGAGTAATGATCCTAATAGAAACTTGAATGTATTCTGATAATAAAAATGTTCACTCAGCATACGTGTTGATACAGTGATTAAAAGGAGAGGTGTAGGGACTTCATGCTAGTCTGAATCTCTCTATGATCATGTGCCAAAGAAACACCCTTCCCAGTTTGCATATCAGAATTTACTATGGGGTGTCCTGAGAAGTACCTGAAATAGTCAGGTGTTTCAGAAAATATGGGGTTGAGATAAAATAGAGAACAAGTTCAGTATTAGATGTATGGACGGAGACAACAATTAACATTTTAAATGTGAGCCTAAATGTCACAAACCAAATGCTTTGAGCCAGGGAGGGGTTGAATACTTGTGACCAAAAGAGCAAACTGTGGTCATTACAGGACTAACTACAGTCCATGGGCCAAATCAGCCTGGTCAGGTTTTGTTACTGGGATGCAGCTGTGCACAGACATTCATTTTTTTTTTACCTGTTGTCTGGGGCTGCTTCTAACCTATAAGGACCAACTGCAGTGGGTGTAGGCCAGCCGTGTCTAACCTTCCCACTTCCCAGGGCCACATGGGAAGAATTGTCTTGAGCCACACATAAAATACACCAAACACTAACAATAGCTGATGAGCTAAAAAGAAAAAAGTCACACAAAAAAATCTTATGTTTTAAGAATTTGAGTTGGCCCTCAGTCAGAGCCATCCTGGGCTGCAGGTTGGACATGCCTGGTGTAGACCACGTGCCTGCAGAGCCCCTTTACAGAAGTGCACATCCCCTGGTCTGTAGATCACGTTCATCAGCTTCCCACACTGCCCATCAAGCCCCAAGGCCTGGGTCAGTGGATCGTGGGCAGGGTCAGTGTGAGCGTCAGAAGCTCAGCCTGAGTTCTGGCAGCCATCACCCCCTCAGTGGGAAATGATATGTAACCTGCAGGTGTGCAGGAGAATGAGATAGGCATTTGCAATGCCACGAAGTTATGAATAGCCCAAGATTTCAAAGGAACATTTTCATCTTATGTGTCCTCTTGTTAATACACCTCATATTTGGAACCCTGACTGTTGACAATACCTGGTTTCATTTCTGTTTCTGCATAACTACCTTCCTTACCTAGGTAAAAAAGGCTTGTGGTGGGGACCTCAGTTAGGTAGCTTCAATAGCTTAGGGACTGGGCTTCCCAAACAGCACCCACTGTGACCATCCGTAAACATCAGCACCTGTTTGTCCAGCACTGGGAGGTGAAAGAATGTAAGACAGTGCCCTTCACTCTTCATAAGCACAGTTGGGTCACAGACATAAGGCTGTCAGGTGGAAGAACAAAGACAGATACATAATGAAATGAATCTGTGGTCACTTCATGGTCCTTCGCCATGCTTTCCTCCCTTTCATGAGATCTCAAGCTTCAGAAAGGCCAGGACTTCATGTCCCTCATCCTGGCACTTGGCACACAGTGTTTTGCACATTAAGAGATGCTCAGTATGTAATTCTTGAATGAGTGGGCTGTGTACTTAATAGTGGTTAAATGAATTCACATAAAGGCCTAGAACAGTATCTGATGCTAACCACATAATAAATTGAATTACAAAATGAGGTAAGATTTAGAATACAAGGGCTGTCTAGAAAAAATCAGCCATTGTCAATGTACCAAAAACAGTTACACGGCTGGATACTTTTTAGACAGACAGCCCTTGTAGATTAGACTTTTTAAACGTTTGCCTTAAACTGACATTGGAAAAACAGGTGGAAACTGGGTAAAAGAACATACCTGAAGCCACAGGTGCAGGAGTAAGCATAGTGTTTACACATGTAAGGAGAACTAGGTGGACAATAAGGCTGAGAGTATAGAAGTTCTACATTTGCTAAACTGAATTAATTACACTGTATAGCAAACCCTTTCTGCAGACTAGGTTGTAAAAACTGATCACTTTACACAATGCCTATTTTCTCTGTTAAGATGAAGAGGGTATAATCAAGCTTGTCCATTAAACTGACAGTACCTCAAGACTTACTCAACTTTATATCCTTAGGCCTTACAACATAGTCTGCAGAAAGGGTTTGCTATACAGTAGTCCTGCCCTGTCCATGGAGGATACAGTGCATTCCAAGACCCCCAGTGGATGTGTGAAACTATGGACATTACCAAGCCCTATATATGCTTTTTCCTATACATACATACCTTTTCACTAAAGGAAGCACCTTATGGCTTCTCTGTGGCATATCTGAATTGCCAGCATCAGTATTCATACTTTGGGGCCGTTATTAAGATGAAGATAACTTGAACACAAGCACTGCGATACCCCGACAGTCAATATCATAACCCAGACAGCACTGTGATTAATAGGTGGGGTGCATCTGCAGCGTGGAGCCACTGGACAAAAAGGGACAATTCGTATTTCCAGGGAGGACAGACCTAGACAGCATGAGACTTCACCACACTATACACAATTTAAAATTTATGAATTGTCTATTTCTGCAATTTTCCATTAATATTTTTGGACCACTAGTAACTGAAACTGCAGAAGCCAAACCACAGATAAGGGTGGACTATTATAATGAATCCATCCTGACTACTATAACTGTTAATACCACACCAATGTAAAAATAGTTTAAGACAAATTTAAAACATATTTAACTTTATTTATCATTGTCATTTAAAGCTTGATTATATATATATATATATATAACAAGACATTTTTAAGAGTTCTGTATCACCAGAATTTAAACAGTAGAAATATCAATAGCTTTACAGGTATAAGTTAATTAAAGTCAAATTAATTGGAGAATTTTCAATATGAAAATTTTACAAATCAAATAAATGGCAAAAGGACCTAATAGCAATATTTTGTGTTATATATGTGTTATCAGTTACTTTAGGACCTAAACAAAGATTGAGTATTCAGACTTCTTTTGCTGTGCTTTATATTTAAAAGTATCTCCCTACCAATATTATGAGTCAAGTTACTTGACCAAAAGGTCTGATTAGGAAGCATTTAGCTTTATAGGAAAAGTATTTCTATCTACAGTTACCACCTTCAAAAGAACTAGCATTACAGTGCTGATGCAAACCAGTTCCCTTTTGGAACAATGTGCAAAAGGTGTCAACCCATGGAAGGTCAAACAGGTACCCAAGAATAGTACAGGTATGCACTGTTCAGTAAAGGATGTTAAGGTTCCCTCATCTAAAACTTAACCAGTGAAATAAAACTACAGTTGGCTTGGTCTGAGGAAAAAGCACATTTGCGAAGTGTTGCATTATTGTTCTCATCTCCTCTTCAGTCACTGACAGGGATTTTGTAAGCCACCATGCTGTTGACTTTGTGGATTGTGGTGGTAAATGAACGAAGACGCACTTGCTCAGAGTTGGTGATGAACTGTGGTCCCGACTCTTCCCATTTTTCTGGTACTACCAAATCTTTGTCTGTGTAAATCAGTAGATCAAATGAACCTATAATTGGGGATAAAATCATTAAAGAACATTATTTTTCAAAAGTAAAACCACCCTTGCTGTGTGTCTCCCATTTTGAACTACCCACAGTCTTCTCTAAGATAGTTTAGCCTGCTCTCAATTAAATTTATTTTAGGACAGAAAAGACTACACCCCTTTTACTTATGAAAAATTCAAGCTTATATTTTCTTTAAAGAAAAAACCTTTTAAAAATATTGGCAGAAAGTACACAACATGGGACAGCATGGATGCAAGCCATGGAAACAAACATGCTAGTCCCGCAAATGCTGTGTGCTCATGCTCACAGCTGAACAAAGTGACTGAGAAAAGCAAGACAATTATAGCTATTGCCTTATTATATACTTAAGAACGTGTAGGAAATAAAATTAAAGGGATTACATCAAACGTTCATGAGTGAGTACCACACTTTCATTTTTCTTCTTTAGCATTTCCACATTTTCTAGAAAGCATATAACTTTTGCTTTATGCCTTTCCCCTCATTTATAGTACATGATACTGATAATCAAGAAAAAAACTAATAAAGGGATAATTCTTAAAGCAGTAGCTAAATCTTTTACCCGTCAAATTTAAGCCCGTGTGAAGTTGTAAAATACTTACAGGAAACTTCCAGGAGTGGCAGGAAGGTCACTGTGGCTGTGATTTGCCTGATCACCGAGCGGATCTCATCTTGGATAGCTTTCTGAGACTTTTCTCTGGGTGTACTATCAAAGAAATCAAATCAATTCACTTTTAGTTTTAACAAGTTATTTAAAACATTGGTTAACATCATTTATTTCATTACATGCTTCCAAAATCAAATAAGTAATACATTAACAAGGTTCTTTATTTTTTTAATGAGTATACGTATATCCTTAGGACCTATAACCTAGTAGGCACAATATGTATCTTTATTATTTCATTTATCCTTTCAGTTATCTTTTACAGTTGGTCTTAGTATCAAGTCATTTAGTATCAGATGACTAAAAACTCTGTCAAGTTGTACAAGTTAGGAAAATCTCACCACCTCTTAAAAATAACTGGTGCATCTAAAACATTTAATTGGTATAATCATTTTGGTATTTTTAGTAATGCCTAAATGACTTAATCCCCTACTACCTCGAATTATTTTTATAAGCTGAAAACTTCCTAACATAGAAAAGGCTTCAGCAGCAAAGTAGACTTCACTATGAGAACTGGCTGAGTTACAGGTAACAAGCCTAGGAGAACTCTGGACATCAGCATATGGTCATGGGTGCTTCTCATCCCAGGGGCCTGGAAATGTCCCTTTATGAAGTGTCTCAGGAAGTTTGTGGCAATACAGAAAGTGCACCAGACTGCGTGTTGAGCTTGGAGTCTAGGATAATGTCTATGATTAAAAAGGACCTTTAAACAATTCACTGTATGGCCCATCTAGCACATGTGTAGCTTTGCATATAGCACCAATAACACAGAAGTTTGGAATTTAGACTAAAGGCAATTCTATTAAAAGTACCGTAGACTATCTATACAAATGAATGATATGCTAAAGTGAGCAAAATTCTTTAACAAAGGAGGCTGAAAATCAAATTAATGTATCTTAGAAACAAATGATCCCTTATATGAAACTAGTTCAATATAATCAGAACTCCTTTTAGTAAAGAAAACAAGTTTTGGGAAAAAAAATGTATGCAAGTGGAAATAACGTAATCTATACTTACCTGTCCTCTTTGGCATTCTTATCACACTCAATATCAAATTGCCATCTTTCAAGGACCTCACCATTTTCAATATTTGAGATCACCACCACCAGTTTCTGAACGGAACACTTGTATAACCAATCTGTAACAGAAAACAAGGCACCATTCTCCTCTGCTGCTTTACAGTCACTCTCTCCCCAGCGCCCACCTCAGGTCCTTAGCACCCTGACCACTGGTGTTGGGAACTCCACCCTGCAGAGAGCTTGCCCCATCACAACCTCCCCCGTTTTCAGACCCTTAGCATGTGCGCAGGGCATAGTCCTGGGTGCTGAGTAGTAACTGTGCGCTACTTCCATCCTGAGCCCAGGTGTGAGTGTAGGAGAGGGGCACTAATCCAGTTGTCACACCAATACAAGTGATCATGGTGTTAGCTGCTGGCAGTTGTGACAGACAGATGGTACAATGAGAGTGTAAAGTGGGAAAATCTGACTCCCTCAGGGAGTTGTCATAGATAACCTGAGTGTAGCTCTAAGAATCAATAGCATTAAATATGCAAAAGGACAGGGAAGAGGGTACAGATCTTAAATACTCAAAAGGGAAGAGCAGCTGACCAGAGGGTTGAAAGACCAATAAACTGAAGTTAAGGAAGGGAGAATGAAAAAAGGTGAGGCTGGCCAGATGAGGGAGGCAGATCACACAAGGCCATATGGGCTAGATGAGACACTGTACTTCCAGGGAAGTCATTACTGTGTTTAAAGCATGTGTGATGTACCTACTTGTATTTCAAAACTATCACCTGGATGTGATGTGGAAAATGGGCTGGAGGGGACTTAGGGACGCTAGTTAATTAGTAATGCAAGCAAGAGGTAATACTGGCTGGTAGCATAAACTGGTAGCGATGAAGCAGTAGACAGCCTCGAGAGATGCCGTGTTACCACTGTTAGGCTTACTGGGTTGCCTGCAAATAAGCAAGAGGAACAAGTCAGGGAGAGCTCCTCAGATTGTATCACTGGTTGGATGACTGCTCCAGTCACTGAGGACAAATAACGGAAATGGAGATGGCCCTAGATTCAGTTTTTATATGCAGAGTTTAAAGTATCTCTGGGCTTGTCACATAAAGATATCAGGGAGGCCATTCCACATGAGCTTGGAGTTAGGGAAGACTTGGGATAGACAGAAGTTTAGAGTCAAATGTACAAGGTTGCTATGAAGTGTGTCCATGTTAGAGATCATCTAGAGATTACAGTGAGAAGGGACCTGAGATGGAGCCCTGAATGCATCTTGGAAATTGGGCTAGTATATTTAGGTATCAGCAGTGTTTCTTGTTTGTTTTTTTTTAAGAAATAGAAAATAACTTAGTAATATTTAAGGCTTGTGCATTACCTAGGTCTCTGTTGTTAAAAATGTAAAAATATTCTTAGCATCTGCATGCTAAGACAGTACAGAAATAGGCCGATGCTGGGCTTGGCCTCCTGGCCTAGCTGGCCTCTGGCAGAGTTGGACAACTTTTTATCAATCTAGGAGACAGGGTGGTAATTTGAAGATGGAAATAGGCAAAAAACAAGAAACTCTATTGGGTGTTCTAGTATTTCGTTCTTTTTCACTTTTTTGAAGTTAAGTTACCAGGCTGAATTCAATTTTATTTCCCTAATCTTAATTATGATGTCTTTAGACTCCAAGCAGGTACAGAAAATATATTCATAGTTGTTTCTTCACAGATAATAAACGCCACAATTATGTAAAGTTCTAACTTGCGCCATTTGGCCACACAAACTACAAAAGTCATTTCTAAGGGAATCGATAGACAGTTCAGATTCCTAACATCCAGGCATTCAGCCCACTCACAACTGATGGGGAAAGGGTGGGATTTCTTTCCGTTTATATTATTTTTCTCTTCCCAATTGAGAGTCACTATATTTGAGATGGCAGTGTGTTTTACACCTTCTACATACCGTATTTTCCGGCGTATAAGACGACCCCTTAGTTTTAGGCCTATATTTGCTGTATAAGACTATCCCCCACTTCCGAGGCAACACCAGTGCTTTTTTTAATTAAATTTTTAATGAATGACATTTTTCGAACATACCGTAATATACCATACATTGATAGAACATGTATATTGCATGCATAAAAAGCCTGCTTGGATTGGCTGAGCTAGAGAGGCGGTCCGAGCAGCCTTGCAGTGATTGGTGCGGGATCGAGTTGGAAAATTCGTTTAGCGGCATATCGAGACGTTTTTTGGAATATACTCGGCGTATAAGACGACCCCCGATTTTCGGTTGACTTTTTTTCGTTTCAAAAGTCGTCTTATACGCCGGAAAATACGGTACAAAGTCGAAAGAAAAATGGCCACCAAGATGCTAGAGCATGTGGATCCTAGGCCGGCAAAACTCAAAATTGTTTCCAACAATCAAATACCTTTTAGTTGTTCCACCACATTATTTAGGTATTTCATGAGGTCAGGGTCAGTCGTTACAAGCAAGGTGAGTCCGTATTTCTGCACTCGAGTGAAGGTTTCAGACGGGTATATGCCACGCTGATACAAAATGCTGTTGATGCCAAACGCTGAAAGCAAAAGACATGTTAAAGACTTGGAAACAGTGGAAAAGAAAACCTACTTAGACGTGGCTATGGTTTCACGAATGGTATTGAGTTGTAAGTGCCTGCACACTTGTTTCTGTGTATCCTGCTGAAAGTGGGTACAAGGTGCCATCACACATCCTCAAATTCCCGTTTCTAAGTAAAAGAGCGAAAAAGGGTATCTGCGCTTATGTGGCCAAAAAGGGAAAATGCCAAACACGCCGTCTCCCAGCGGTGTTCCGGGCAGGGGCTGAGCTGCTGCGGATGGAGGGTGTCATGTGCGGTCAGGGTGCCAGGGCAGCAGGCCCCAGGCCGGCCTCTCCCTCTTCCCGCCTCGGGCACCGCTGCCCTGGCCCAGGACAGGGCTTCCCAATGTCCCCGCCGCCCGGGACGGGCGGGCACGGCGCCCCCTAAACCCCACCCCGCCACCCGGGACGGGCGGGCACGGCGCCCCCTAAACCCCACCCCGCCGCCCGGGATGGGCGGGCACGGCGCCCCCTAAACCCCGCCGCCCGGGGACGGGCGGGCACGGCGCCAACTAAACCCCGCCGCCCGGGGACGGGCGGGCACGGCGCCAACTAAACCCCGCCGCCCGGGGACGGGCGGGCACGGCGCCAACTAAACCCCGCCGCCCGGGGACGGGCGGGCACGGCGCCAACTAAACCCCGCCGCCCGGGGACGGGCGGGCACGGCGCC
>PVKE010009704.1:0-44135 GCA_004027555.1 Craseonycteris thonglongyai | reverse complement strand
AAGGTGGGCAGTGGATCTGGAGGGTAGGGAGGTGCCAAATGGAGAAAAGCTGCACTTTTGAGGGATCTGAGATTTCCTATTAGATTTAAGACCCTTACAATTCACCATTATTTTAATTCCGGTCATAACTCTTTAAAAATACAGGGCCCTCCTTTTCCCCCCTAAACCATGTTGGACGCTGACAAGGAAGTAAATAGGGACAAGGTGGTGTGTGAAGGGCATGGAGGTAGCCAACAGGGACAGAATGTGAGTTAGGACCCTGGGAAGGACCCCTTGGGTTCATAGGCACCCACTCAGAATGGAGCACTTATCTCGGCCCTGTGGACCTAGAGAGGGACATGGTGGCCCAAAGCCATGCTTCCAGCTTCCTTCTCATATGGCAGTACTCCTTTCCACCCCTCACATTGGTTTCCGGCTTCTACTCTTGTTTCTCCTCTGCCTTCTCATCTACTTAGAATGATCCGGACCTCCTCTCCCCTCCCCTTTGCTTGCTCCATGCCAGCCACCCCAGCCTCCTTGCTCTTTGGACATGTCATTTTCTAGCACTTGCTGTTCCCTCTGCTTGGAGGGAACATATATACTCCTTCACACCAATAAAGTCTCTGCTTCAGTGTCACCTCTTCAGGCTTACCCCAGAGGTCAGCCCCCACCTCTGCATCTAAAGCAGCAATCTCCATGTCTTATAACACCTGAAATTTAAAAATGGAATTTCTACTGTTCTCTAGTTTATTGTTGGAACCCCCGAGCAGAACTTAAGTGTCTTAAAGTCAGTGCCTTGGTATGTCTTGTTCACTAAACACATGATAGATTTCTTTCTAGTGGTTTTATATGAAGTAGAGAACTCTCTTTTTCTCCAATGCATTCTATTGATTTTGTTAGGGATTTCCTTTCAAACAATTCTCTTGCTGTAATGAAAACATTCTTATAGCTAAGTGCTCAGCATGTCTTAGGCACTCAATAAATATTTGCCAAATGAATCAATGAATTGACGATCCTATATACTATGTTGGTGGTGGAACATCAGAGGGTAAGGGGGTCAGGAAGGAGTGAGGGCAGGCTGGGTGGGGACTCCTGCTGGGTTCCCCCCTGGGTTTTTCATGATCTGCTCCATGACATCACAATCTCTGTCTTCAGCATGAATCTGCCTCCTCAGCTCCAGATCTGTCCCTGCAGTGACCTCCCTGAGAATTCTTCTTGGATATCTTAGATCAGGAATTCCTAAAGCCCTAGCCCTGTACCCTGTGCCCTGTTAGGAACCAGGCTGAACAGCAGGAGGTGAACGGTGGGCCATCAAGCAAAGCTTCATCTGTATTTACAGCTGCTCCCCATCATTTGCATTATCACCTGAGCTCTGCCTCCTGTCAGATCAGTGATGGCATTAGATTCCCATAGGAGCACAAGCCCTATTGTGAACTTCACATATGCACCTCCCCCCCGTACCTCCCACCCCCCTGGAAAAATTGTCTTCCATGAAACTGGTCCCTGGTGCTCAAAAGGTTGGGGATCACTGTCCTAGATGATGCCACAGTCAATGCACCCCCAAATGAATTCTTTTCTTCTATCATCCCTGGTCAGCCTGCTCTCACATTCCCTGGCTCAGTTCATGGCAATTCTAGAAGCAGACAGTGCATATAGTGAGTGACTAAGGGTCTGGACCCTGGAGTCAGACTGCCTGGGTCCAAATCCCAGATCTGCCTGTGATCTCTCTGTGCCTTAGTTTTCCCATCTGCAAAATGGAGATAATAATGGCACCCCCACCTCATTAGATTGTTGGGAGGAATAAAAGTATATAGTTAAGGTGCTTGGGGCAGTATCTGTATCTAGTAAGTTGGGACTGTGCATGCCACCCATTATCACCATTATTATCACTCTGTCTTCTTAGATAACCCCTCCCCAGTTCGTGGTCCTGCTAATCCAGCGCTACCGAATAGAAATACGGTAGACTCTCAGTGAACCGGCACCCATGGGGATTGGTAGGTGCCGGATAATTGTACAAATCTCTGTTAATTGGAACTTAAGCAATCAGTACTCTCAAGCAACTGGCAAAATCTCAAGCAATTGGCAACAGTTGCTTGAAAGTGCTGTTGCTTGAGTTTCAGTTAACTGAGAGTCTACTGTATAATGTAAGCAATAGATGTGATTTTGAATTTTCTAATAGCCATATTAAAAACATTTCAGCTAAGGAAAATTTTAACAATTTTGTTTACCCCAGTAAGTAAGTCATTTCAACATAGAGCCAATCAATATAAAAGTTATTAGTAAGATAGTTTATGTTCTTTGAAAGACTTGGAATACCTTATGTTGGCAGCACTGTACAAACAACTCAGTAAGGTTTCATAGCTTTGGGATATCAGTGTCTCACAGCTGTGTTCGTGTCAACCTGTGGCAATGTCTTGCTGAGTGGTGTTCATTATTGTTGTTGCATGTTTTTGTGTGCCGTCACGAGAATGTCAGAGCTTGAACTAGAGCAATGAACAAAGATTACATTTCCTGTGAAACTTGGCAAGAGTGGAAGTGAAATCAGAGACATGTGAGTCCAAGTATATGAGGATAATGCCATGAAGAAAATGGCAGTATACAAATGGATTAAATGTTTTTCTGAGGGGAGAGAAAGTGTCACTAATGAAGAGAGGTCAGGGTGGCCAGTAATGAGCAGAACTGACAAAAACATTGCAAACATTCATTGAGTTGTGTGTCAAAATCGTTAGCTGATTGTGAAACAGACCAAGTCAACACCAATAGAGAAACAGGAAAATCTTCACTGAAGATTTTGGCATGAGAAAGGTGTGGGCAAAAAAGATCCTGAAGGAGCTCACTGATGAACAAAAGCAAAGGAGAGCCGAAGTTTGCCAAGACCTTTTGGAGAGGCAAGACGATGTTTTGGGCAGTGTTATCACTGATGATAAAACATGGCTGTCCCAATATGACCCTTAAAAGCAGAGCATCAAAGTGCACAATGGAAGTCAGCCAGTTCTCCATAACTAAAAATTTTTTTATCAATCCAAATCAAGAATCAACATGATATTGCTAACCTTTTTTGATATCAGAGGGATTATTCATTATGAATTTGTATCAACTGTATAGTTAACCAACTTGACCATCTGAAAGTGCTAAAAAGGATGTGTGAAAATTTTAGATGAAAACAACTTGAACTTTTCACCAACAACTCATGGCTCTTGCATCACAACAATGCACCAGCTCACATGGCACTGTCTGTGAGAGAGTTTTTAGCCAGTAAACAAATAACTGTATTGAAACACCCTCCCTACTCACCTGATTTGGCCCCAATGACTTTTTCCTTTACTCAAAGGAAATATTGAAAGAAAGACATTTTGATGACATTCAGGACATCAAGGATAATAACAATGATGGCTATGATGGCCATCCCAGAAAGCATTCCAAAACTGCTTTGAAGGGTGGACTAGGTGCTGGTGTTTGTGCACAGCTTCCCAAGGGCAGTACTTCGAAGGTGACCATAGTGATTTTTTCTAGGATGAGTTTGCAAACTTAATTGTGAAACCTCGTACTGCACATCTCATTTTGGAGCAGCCATATCTCCAGAGTTTGATGGCCACACATACTGATACTGACTGTATGGGACGGTGCAGGTCTAACTGCCCAGCATGCTTTGGAGATTCTCTTCATTCTGCTCCTCATCACTGTGTCCACTGATCTTTTAGTTTCACTCTTAATTAACACTCCAGCAAGATCCCCTGAACTGATTTTCCCAACCTCCAACCTTCCCTGCTCCTGTTTGCTTTACATTCTGCACCCAGAGAAATGTTCCTAAAATGCAAACCCAATCATTTCTTGTTGAACAAACTCCTGTTTAAACTCCTTCAGGGGTGTTCCATGCCTGTGACCAGGACAACTTTGTTCTACTAAGGCCCTAATGATGTGTCCCTGGGGTCCAGCCATATGGCCTCATCTCTTGTCCTTGCCCATGTCTTCTCTGCTCAGCTGCCCTCTGTGCCATTCCCTGATTAGGCTGTTTCCCCTTCTGACACTCCTTACTTTCTTTCTGGTGAACTCCTACTCACTCCTAGGACTTAGCTCACAGAGGTCTCTTCTGAGACACCTGTAAGCCCCAGAGGCTGATCTAGCAGTTGGTTCCTCTCCTGGCACTTCCGAAACACCATGTACATGTTTCTGTCTCAGCAGGCATCACACAGCTTATACCTGTAGGTTCACTTACCTATCTCTCCAACTCCTTAGGACAGGAACTGCACCTTTTGCCTCTGGGTCCTGGGCACTGAGCCATGCACAATCTCATCTCAGCTCCTGCAATTTCCCAACCCTGTGGCTATGGCTTGCTGTAGGATTTATGTATGTAAAAGGAAGTGATGAGAGATAACTTAAAAAATGTAGTTTGGTGCCCGGGCTTTGAATATCAGGCCAAAAAGAGTTCAGACTTTATTCTGTAGGCAACAAGGAACTGCAGGTGTTAGAAGGAAGGGCAGCCAGGGCAAGATGAGGCCAAGAGAGCATTTTGGCCTGAATGTCAGGCTCAAAATAAGGTCAAATCCAAATCCTTAGCACCCTTTGCAAAGGCCTGGAGAGGAATGACATGATCTGCATTCTGGAACCATCTTTTCTGAAAACCACTTAGTGATGGGTTGGAGAGAGGAAGTGAGAAAGAGAACTAACACACCTTGAACTTCTATAGGCCAGGCCCTTTTCTAACATTATATGTAGGACTGTATACAGAGATTACTTTTCTTAGTGACCCTCAGGGAAAACGTTCTTCCTATCTTACACAGAGAGAAGGAAATTGAAGTTCAGGGAAATTAAGAAAAAAGCCCAAAGCAGCCTGCAGTGAGTGTCTAAGCTTGGGTCCCCTTGGGCCTGATTGCTTGCTGAAGGGCCTGCAGGTGGCAGAGGGAAACCAAAGAGAGACCAGGGCAGGACCAGGCTGGCCCTGAGCATGACACCCAAGTCAGATGGGTAGCAGCCTCTGGGTGGCACCAAGCAGTATGCACTGGACTGTAGGGCTGCTTCGCCGCCGTCAAGGCCCTCTGGGTGGCCCTGTGAGGGCACACAGGCCAGACCGAACGTGCCTGCAAATGGAATCAAGCAGCTGCCCAGGGCTTGGAAACAAAAAGGGCTACTTACTTTGTCTCCCTCCTCCCCATAAGATTTTGATTAAATTGACAGGGTCTTCTGGTCACAACCAGTGCCTTAGCCTTAATAATGCCTTGATTTTAAAACCCTTGCAATAATTTTCGGCTCTTTTGGCATAAGAAGGTTTCCCCCCCAAAGCCTTTAATTCTACAGTCCTTAATTTTTCCAATCAAAAGAAACTCCACAGGACTTTCATGGTCTTTTTTTTTATTATTATTATTTTTATGGTCCTAATTAGTGACTCTCTAATCAGAATTCCACTCTGACTGCTTTATCTCCCCACTCCTCTCCTTTTTTTCTGATTTCTCAATGAAGGGCTTATCTAGAACTTGCTTTAACTTCAAACAGACATTTCATAAGAGTATATTGCAATAAGGTTTTATCAAGTGGGACAACCTTTTCGTTCTTTCTTCTGGGTCATAGTAACAAAGCAACCCTTAGGGTATACGGCCTGCTTTCCTGTCTGGTTTTCAGCAAAACATGCTTCTGAGAAGCATGGGGAAGGTGTTTTAGATTATGTACAACAAAGACCTCCATGGTACGTCCTTATAAGATGGCGGTGGGCCCATATTTTCAAGGCTATTGGGAGACTTTTGGTTTGAAGATCACACCTGACAATTCTTTTGTAAGTGCTAAACTCAATAATTTTGGAGACACGAGTAGGGCAGGCACCAGTTTCTCTTGGAATACATGGCAAGTTCCTTCTTTGGTCTGGTCACCTATATGACCCACCTGACATATTCATTTGTGGTTCTTTCTTTTTCTAAGTCACATACCAAGAACCAAGAACATGTGGTAAAAAATGTGTTGCTCAGGGCCCAACAATTTAATGGATGTCCTCAGAGGGCAGCTTGGCCCTGGCTCTCCTCTTCCTGGGGATTTTGGAGAATAAATGAAATGATTCACTGATTTACTCAGATATCCAGCTGATGTTTATTAAGCTTTGAACTGAGTGTGAGCTTAGGCCCAGGCACACACAGATGAGTGCGAAATGACTTTTGGTGTTGGTGTGTGCAATGTGTTGTGGGGGAGATGGCAAGCATGTTAAAAATTAAGTGTGGCCAGGGGAATTGGGTGTGGCCATAGAAAGTTGTGGAAAGATCTCTGGGGGAAGCCAGGATGGCTCAGCGGATTGAATGCTCATCTTGCAGTCCTGGGGTCTGAGGATCGAATCCTGGCCCTGGCCCATGCCGACCCATATGCTGAACTGGGGTGTGCCCCGTCTGGTTCTCACCGGAGCACTTCCCATGTGAGAGGCCCCCAGCTTGCGGGAGCATGCCTCCCATGTGGGAGGTCCCCATTTTGGTTCCTGCCATCCTCAGCCCCATGCCCACCTGTGGAATGAAACTATGTAGAAAACTAATGACGTGCAATTATGGAGACTGCTTTGGGCCCTCACCCTTCTCTGTCTCTCTCTGTCAAAAACAATGAAAATAAATCTTTAAAAAATGATCTCTGGGAGCACAGAGTGGGCATCAATTCTGTTGGGGGGGTGGTTGGTGAAGAGCTGGGTCCTGAAGAAGGCTCTCCAAGAGGAGATGGAGTGGGGGTAGAAGACTGTCTTAGTCAGCTCTGGCTGCTATAACAGAGCACCACAGAGTGGGTGCTTACAAACAATAGACATTCATCTTTCACAGTCCTGGAGCCTGGGAAGTCCAAGCTCAAGGTGCCGTCAGATTCAGTGTCTGGTGAGTGCCTGCTTCCTGGTCCATAGACTGCCATCTCTTTGTTGTGTCCGCATATGGTGGGCTGTCTTTTATAAGAGCACTAATCCCATTCATGAGGGCCCCACCCCCATGCTGCAATCACCTCTGATAAGCTCCGCTTCCAAACATCAATGCATTGGGGTTAGAATGTCCACATAGGAATTTGAGGGTTGGACAGAGGCATTCAGTCTCTAGCAAAGGGCATTCCAGACAGAGGGAGCCGTCTGCAGCCACAACAGTGAGAAAGATCTTGGCCTGTTGAGGAAATGCAAGTATTGCTCTGTGGCTATAGCATGGGGTGGGCATGTGTGGAAGGGAAGGATGACAGAGGCGTGGGAGGGGCATAAGCAGGGAAGGCAGACCAGGAACCAGTGGCAGAGGACTTCAAGGACCAGTCAAGGGGGGCAGCCAGCAGAGGCCTGTTTCTAAGAATAAAGGGAGCACACTGTGTTCGGAAGGAGCTTTCTGGCTGTCACACAGAAGAAAGGGCAGAGGGAGGGCAGACAGGAAGCCAGGGCACCTCTTGGGGAACTTGATGAAGGCCGAGTGGAACAAGGCTTTGGCAGTGACTGTGAGAGCTGGAGGGTGGGAGTGTGCAGGGATAGGACCTAAGAACTATCTAGATAGACCAGACCTGGAGATCCCAACAGTTCTGGGGCGGAGGAGTTGGATTTCAGTCCGGGTGGTGGGTGCATGGTGGAGAGAGCCAGGTGGGGAAGGGAGGTTGGCCCACAAGGCTGTAGATCCTGCTTTTTTCTGTGGGGAACACATGGGTGCTGACATCCAGCCTGGGCTCTGTGGGTCAAACCTGATGGGGGCTGTGTCCACCTAGAAAATAGGGGACACTTTCTTGATTTTGCACAGATATGGGCAGGCAGTGACCCTAAAGCGGAGTTCACCTGCTGTGTCTGGGGGCCCCTGGAAGATGAGGCTGCAGTTGTCTGAGCAGGAGCCTAGGGTGCTTAGAGGACAAGGGCATTTAGAGCAACAGGGTCAGCAGAAGCACTACCTGAAGTGACTGTCAGGGTCTAAGGCTGGGCCCCGCAGTGCCTGGCTTTTGCACACACCTGATTTTGCTCGCTGAATCTGTAATGCCCACCCAATTCAGCCCTTTGACTTTGGACCTTGACTCCCTGATGTCACAGCCTGAGCCTGAGCCAAAGTCCCACAAACCACTACTCCTCACGGTTTTTCTCAGGAGCCCTGGACTTTCAAGGTAGAGCTAGAGGTGAGAATGATATCCTGCGGTCAGGGGTGAGGGGAGAAAGACATTGTCAAGGGACAGACTGCATCACAGCAGAGCCGCCCCCCACCTGGACAGCTGCCTTTGGGGGATGGCCTCTCTCCAGCTTTTATTAGCACCAGCAGGTACGTGCCTGTACGCACCTGGTGTGTGTGCACAGGTGTGCTGGGCTGGGCGTGTGCCTTCTGCCCCATGGCAGCCTCTTCTCCCCAGCCCTTGCACAGCTCAGCTCATAACCCTGCCTTTGCCCCTTGGTCATGCTCCTGCTTGGAACCCCACCAGGCCCGCTGAGCTGCTAACTTTGGATCCTATGGCATCAAGGGCAATGTCTGTTTATTGGCACCCTTCCCAAGGGTCCTGTAAACCCAAAAGAAGATGAAAATGGTGTCTGATCTGGCTGGCCACCTCCTGGGTTTGGCACAGAGTCTCACCTGTGCAGTTTAGTTTTTCATGGATGAGGACTTGCTCAGTGAGCATGAAAAGAACAGCTGGGAAAGTGAAAGAGAGGAATGTGACCTAGTCCTCCAAAAATACAGAGGGCCACATTGCATCAAAAGGTCAAACCTTGGCCTCACGGGGTCATTTTCTTACAGTTTTTATAAGGCAAAGTTCCCTTTGCACCAAGCCACCAAACCATTCCTTAGCGTACTAGTCAAGAAAGGTTAGGCGATGTTGCAATGACAACTGACATCTCAATGGCTGAACAAAATAAAAGATGTCCAATGCTAGTTAGAATGTGAGGTGGATGGGGGAATATCCTTTGCACGCAGAGATCCAGGCTGACAAGGGTCAAGCCCAGGGAACATATGCTGTGACAGTGACAGTGAGGGCCAGGAACCCATATTCCCTCTTCTCTCTTTGGCCCAGGTCCCTTCTGCGCATAGCCCATTGGCCAGAGCTAGTCACATGACCCTGCCTAGCTGCAAGGGAGGCTGCCAAGGGAGGTGCTCTCAGGGAATCCAGACATGGGTGAGCACTACTAAAACCTATACTTATTCGTGCCTGTTTGGGGGATATTCTACAGTTGCTTAGACCCCTTTATTTTATTTTATTTTTTTAAAAGATTTATTTTATTGATTTTTGACAGAGAGAAACAGAGACAGAGAGAGACAGAGAGAAGGGGGAGGGCCCAGAGCAGTCTCCATAGTTGACATTAGTTTTCCATATAGTTTCACTCCATAGGTGGGCACAGGGCTGCGCAGGGCAGGAACTGGGCTGGAGTCTCCCACATAGGTCCCGGCAAGAACTGAACTGGGGGCACACCCCAGTTCAGCACGTGGGTCCGCATGGGCAGGAGCCGGGATTCGATCCTCGGTCCTCGGGGCTTCAAAGCGAGTGCTTTACCGGCTGAGCCATCCCAGCTTTCCCTTAGACCCCTTTCTTGCCTCCAGCATCTAGAATCAGTTTCAGGGCCATAGGTAGTGCCTGCTGTTTAATTACATTTCTATAAGGTGTTGCTCTCTGCCTGGATCCCTCTAGTAATGGGGAACTCAAGTCTCGCTGCCACCCCCTCCCCCAAACTAAATCCAACTGTGAACAACCTATTACAAAGTTCTTCCTTATAGTCAGTTGACATCTTTCATCCACTGACCCCCAATTCATCCTTGGGGCTCAGACAACAAATTTGATTCTTTTTTTCTGTATGGTTTGAAAGCTCTGAATCACTCCCCACCACCCCAACTCGTCCTTTCTTCTCTAAGTCCAACATCCCCTTTGTACCTTAGCCCCTACCTGCCCTGGCAGCTCTCCTCTTCATTTACTGTTGGCTTGTTTTACCATCAGCTCTCACGGTAGGACCCCCATGTTCTGAACTGGGCACTGGAAAAAGTGTGGAGAACTGGGAACTGGGGAGAGCCCTGGACAGATCCTCCACCACAGACCCTCAGCTTGGGCACTTTTGGGTAAGACATCATGATGTGGATTCATTGTGTCTGAACTTCCTACCACCTTCATGCCTGTTCCAGAGTAAAGCTTAGTTCCCTGCAATGGACTGAAGGTTTGTGTCCCTCCAAATGCAGACGCTTATATCCCAACCCCCAGTGTGACAGCATTAGTGTCGCTGGGAGGTAATTAGGTCATGAGCAGAAGCCCTCCTGAATGGGATGAGTGCCTTTATAAAAAGGACTCCTGAGAGCTCCTTCACCCCTTCGACTGTGTGAGGACAGTGAAAAGACAACTGTCTATGAACTGGGAGGTGGGCTCTCACCTGACATTGAATCTGCCAGCACCTTGATCTTGGTCTTCTGGTTTCCAGAATTGTGAAAAATAATTTTCTGTTGTTTATTAGCACCCCCACCCCCTTCAGTGCATGGTTTCTATTATAACAGCCTGAACAGAGTAAGACATGCTCATTTTTAATATATCACCAGTAATCTCATCAAGCTCCTAGGGAGGCATTTGTTTAGCTGTGGCTACATCAACCCACAGTCAAACTTCTTATCACTACCTTTGAGTCGGGCTTTCAGTGTTGGCAATTGAGCAGACTTCATATTTTTTAGTGTTTTCTTTTTTAGGTTTTGCTTTCAATACTTTTCTTTGCCTGTCATACTTCTGTTTAAGATCACGGACTATTTTGTGGTAGCCATCTATTTTGCTGTCTTCTGAATGCCGATTTCACTGTCAGTGTTTGGGCAAACAAGGTAGGCTTACACTTGTAGGTATGCTGAGCAAAGAAGTGCTCCCTAGGACATGTGTGGAATTTGGGGATATCCAGGTAAGGAAGAAAATTCAGGGTGGGCATCATCCAGAATATCTGTGTTCTGCTCATAGTTTGCCCTGGCCATGCACAGAAAGATTGGAGCAAAACAAAGAAGCCCTTCTGTTGTGACCGTCCCACTACTTTGAGTCAACTCCAGCCCATTTCTGTGCGGTTCTGGGATCAGAACAGCTGGGAACAGAGAAATCAGCATGAAAACCACTCTGTTCCTACATTGCCTCCCCAAACTTCTGGGAGAACTGCAGAATTCATGTCCTATAGGGCAATTGGGGGAGGGGGATTTCTGTTTTAGATTAACAGGAGGATTTATCATGCCAGAAGGTCAATATTTACCTTGGCTCCAGCTTGATGAGTATTTACTTCTCCGTTCAGTGGCTCTCTCTGCTGACTTCAGCAGAAACGAAGATCTGCTTTTTGTCTGCTGAGGAGGATGCTGACTGATATTTTCTTATCAGGAATGCCTGGAAACTTAGTTGTGGAGGAGCCCACTTCTCTGGTGGTGGTGGGGTGAGGGGGGTGGGCTTGTCTTCCAACAAGAAATCTGATCCCTTTGTACAAACAACCCGGTTTCTAAGGTGATTTCGAACTTACAGAACGGGAAGAGCACAGGGTCCCAGACAAGTCACTTTTCTCATCTCCTCTGAAAATCGAAATTATGAGAACGACTGCCTATCCATGTCAGTTTTGGTGAACAGTCAAGGAAATAAGGGCTCAGTGAAGGACCTCCACCCCCGATCCTTATTTATCCAGTTCCCACTTTATCGAGGTTCTGGGGCTTATGTGATCACCCAAGGTCACCAAGGAAGTGAGGAGGCAGGTGCCCACTCTACAACAGGGGTCCTGACTCCAAGTCTTCAACGCTCGATTTCTCGGCTCATGGGCACAGTAGCTTCTGCCTCCATTGAGGTTTTCACATGTATTTAGGGAGTGCCACGGGCATAGTTTTGAAATGTAGAGACAGGCACTATGTGGAGAGCTAATCAGAGGCCAACCAGAGATGCTAACTTTTGAAAATGTGCTAGACTTTCCTAGTGTGCTGCCATGCCCTTTATTTCAAATTGTTCCACTGTTGCCACCCACAAGTGTATTTTATATTGAAAATTAATGTAAATTGAACATTCTACTCAATAATATTCCTGTGCATTATTTGCTGTTAAATAAAGTTTTGTTTCAAATTGGTGACCGTGGTATAAGAAATATGAGTAGGTGAATAATTCATTGAATTCTTTTAGCAAACCCATAATTAGGTGTTGTTATTATTGTGATTTTACAGATGAGGATGCTCAGAGAGATTACGTAACTTGTCCAAGGTCACACAGTTGGCTATTGTTAGAGTTGGACTTGACTAACTGGTGTTCTCTGGGGTAGGTGCAGTGTGATGAAGCAGAATCCTTCTCCATTCTTCCTGGCTCCCATGCCCCATAGAGGGGTGTGCAGCTGAAGATCTTGCCCATAAGAGCGGCAGCTTAAGGCTGGGTATAACCACAAGCTGCCTTGGAGAAAGGAGGGGCAGATGAAGGGAAAAGTGTATTACAGATGGCCAGAACTGGAAAAGTCTTCAGAGACAAGCCAATCTATTCTTCATTGTTAACTCCAGGTCACACAGCAAGTCAGTGGCGGAGTCAGGAGCTGATGTGGGACTTCTGAGTCTGAGTAGGGAGGGTATCACATTTCTTGATTTTATTCATCTTATCATTTTATCCCTTACCATCTACATCGGGGGTGCCCAATCTTTTGGTTTCCCTGGGCCACATTGGAAGAAGAATTGTCTTGGGCCACACATAAAATGCACTAACATTAATCATAGCTGATGAGTTAGAAAAAAAAAATTACAACAAAAAAATCTCATAATGTTTTAAGAAAGTTTATGAATTTGTGTCGGGCCACATTCAAAGCCATCCTGGGCCACATCTGGCCCACAGGCCATGGGTTGGACAAGCTTGATCTAAATGGAATCTAGTCTTATTTGCAGACTATTTGTCTATACTGTCTAGTGTCTTTTGAAGGACAAGGTCCATTTTAGTGCCTTCCAAAAGAATAGTATAAGCACCTTGAGGATGAGAACCTTGTTATTTGCTTCTCTAACATCTTTCACCGCACCTGGCACAATCCTGGACACACAGAAACTTCCTGGTACACGTTCAAGGGGCCAGAATGAGCTTATCATCCTTGTGTGACGAAGAGGACTGAAGTCGGACAACTGTTTCAGTCCTGAAGTTTCTGATATGAAACTTCTTTTCCTAAAAGCTTTTTGTCCTAAAAGAATCCTGTGGCATAGTGCGTACACAGTGTTATCCTTTCCTCTCTTTGGTCCCTCTAGTTTGGGTGCAGCTTGTGGCACTGGAAAAATGAGTTTAAGATAAAAATGAAATTCTTGTTCCTGAACTGTAATGCCTGCAGCATGAAGCCAATTTACAGCAACTCGGAATTTTCTGGTCTTTAAGATCTCATTATGCAAGTAAAGGAGGGGAAGGGGGAAGACAGAATACATACAAATTCCTGGGGGGTGGGGAGAATGACCTCATCATTTATTGTGTGTTGGCCAACTGCCCAAGGAATACAGTTCAGATTCCTTTTGGGGGAGGCACGGAAAATCCCGATAACCCAACTTCTCCAAATCTGTTATTTAGGCCTTGAGAGAGGAATGGAGGACGAGATGAAGGCAGTGGTCCTACGTCCAAGTTATGTTTCCCATTAGGGGCCTGTTCACTCTGAGATGGACTGAATTCATCCTGCTTCTTAGATGGAGACTCTGGACTTGGGAAGGGTGGAAAATCTATTTAAAAGGCCCTGCAGGATTTCAGGAAATTGAGTGGATAAGGATGGGTAGTTTGGGGAAAGGGTGAGGTGGGTTGGATATGATATTTTGGAATGTGTACTCCAAGGGTACATATGGGATATGCACATATGGGGACATATTGGGATATGCAAACAAGAGGACAAAAGCCACAGGAGTGTTGTAGTCCATAAAGCGCTTCCATACTTGGGGGCCTTTTCAGTCCGATAGGCATTTTACAAGCCAGGAGCTCCTCACTGTTCACTGGAGCAGAGCCAGCTTCATGGCCTCTGCCAGACCCTAGGATGCTTTTCGGAGAATTAGAAAAAGACTCCTGACTGGGGAAATGAGGCACATGATGGATTTCAGGTCACACCTGTCCCCTGGGCGTGAGGTACAGTGCTGTGGAGATCCTGCAGTCAGAAAAGACCTACTTGGGGGCAGGCTAGCCATGGGCTCATGTATGATCCGGGAGTCAGCTATGTCATCTGTAAAAGATGACATTGTATTACATCTTCCTCAGCTCCTTCCCAGAACGGACGCCTCGTACATCTGTGATGCTAGGGACAACTTCTAACCCAAATCGAAAGCTTCCTTCATCAACAGCTAGTTCTCATTCTGGAGATACCTGGAAAGGTCAGGGCCAGGGGTGAAAGGTGCGGAGGATTCTGGGGAAGCCCGGGATGGCCCGGTTGGTCCAAAGAGCCCTGGACAAGGTGTGTGTTTTTCTGGCTTAACATTTTTGAGCCTCAGTTTCCACTTTTGAAAAATGGGAATGGTGCAGCCTAATAGAGCAATCAACGTTGGGACCAAACAACTTTGCAGGTGAAAGTGCCGGGCATGGAGTGGGTGCTCCACAAGCGTTTGCCGACCCGAAGAGGGTTTGACGGGGAAGGTTCTAAAGACTGTGTGTGCGGCGACCCAGGCGCACGGTCGGGCTTGCAGGGCAGGCGACTTCTGGGACCCCCTAGCCGAGCTCAAAGCCCAGCTCTGCGGCCACAGCCGCCTGCTCGGCCCCGGACCGCCGAGGGTTAATGAGAAAGCCCCACGCCCCCTTTGACGGCGCAGAGCCCACCTCGCCGAATTTGAAAAGGCAGCCCTGGAGAGGCGTGGGCGCCCCCCAGCTACTTCCAGCTCGGACCCGGGCTCTGCTCGCTCGCCGGCTCGGTCCGGCCGCCGGTGTGCCCCCTACTGTCCTCCCGCCCGGGACTCCCGGCCCCCGCGGGCGGCCGGGCAGGATGAAGCTGGCTCTCCTCTTGCCCTGGGCGTGCTGCTGCCTCTGCGGGTCGGCGCTGGCCACCGGCTTCCTCTACCCGTTCCCGGCCGCAGCCCTGCAGCAGCACGGCTACCCCGAGCCGGGCGCCGGCTCCCCCGGCAGCGGCTACGGGGGCCGCCGGTGAGTAGCAGGGGCGGTGGGCCGTGGGCGCGGGGCCGGGGGCGCGGGGAGGTGGGTGGCTGGAGGCTCCTGCGGTCCAAGACGGGGGGCCGGGGACGCGGGGTGGTCGGGGGCTGGAGGCAGACAGCCGAGGGCGCGGGGCGCCGGGGCCTGCAGGCGCCGGGCGTTCGGGGACGGGGGGAGGGGGACGAGGGGTGGTGGGGCTGGGGACGAGGACAGTGGGGGCCGGGCGGAGGGACGGAAGGTGCGGGGCCCACCCCCTCTCCCTTTCTTGCTCTCCCGACCTCCGCCCCTTCTGCTCCCGGGTCCGAGTGGAGGTGCCGCGGGGGCGCGGAGGAGGCGCGCGTGGCTGGCCGGGCTTGGGTGGCTCAGTCCCCGGGCGCCCAGCGGCTCACGTGGCGCCGCCGCGCTTACCTGCGCGGCCGCGGCTTTGTGTCGGGCAGCAGGTTCCCGGCTGCCAACGCCGTGCGTCCAGGTCCCCCGCCTCGCCTGCCCGCTGCCCACGGACTCCGGAAGGGCGATTCGGCCCTGCCTTAGGGGCTGGGACCGCGGCGGCTCCCCATCCTCCTGGGGACGGAGAACCGACTCCGATGGCAGGGAAGCAGCCGGGTCACCCCGAGCCCGCGGAGCCGGGACCCACGGCGGCCTCCTCCTCTCCCGGCAGGTGGCGCCCTGGTCACCGCTGCGAAGGTTAGGGCCGCTCCTCAGCCCGCTGTTGAATTCTCCCAGAAAACGCATAAGCACGCAAGTAAAAGTTGCCGAACGCCTCATTTGCGCAACTCACTCGAATTCAGCTTCTCCCCATTTAATAATCATTACGACTCACACGGCTGTACTAGCTCTCTAGAGACAACAGCATTCTTACCACCCATCTCTTTTGATCCTAAAACCACTCCAACCTTAGCTGCGGGCTTTCCTTTAACCGAGGAGACTGAGGAAAGCAAGAGACAGACCCTAGTTCTTTTCTCCTCCAAACCCGGGAGTGCGACCAAGATGAATTCTGCCAATGCCTTATAAGAAGGAGACAGGGATATTTTGTGCTGGGAAGAACGTACACTCAATGGCTGGATAAGGCTAGTCTCAGAAAAGCTTATAAAAAGGCTCTGGAAAACTTTGCATGCAATTTTATGTCCTTCATTCTGTTTGGAAACACTTACCCAAGTTTCTATTAGTATTATTCTCCAAATACCTACAGTAGTGTGGCCTCTGCATCCTTCCATATGAGAATAGTTTGAAAAATAAGCTGTTCAAGTTGCAGGATGATATGTATAACATGATCTCATTTATGAAAAAGAAATTCTGATCTATGTCTAGGTATATGAACGCCTGGGGGAAAAGGTTTGTAGGAAAGCATGTTCCGTGCTACCTATATGGCGAGACCGTGGGCTGGGGCTGGTGGGGAGGGGAAAGAGTAAAAATAACGTCCTTTCCCCTCTTCCGGCTTGTCTTATTTGCCTGTTTTATAAGGAGCATATATTCATGCATTACTTTTGTAATTAAAAAGTGTGGAGGGGGAAAAAAGAAAGGCCCCTGCAACTTAGAATAGTCACCCTGAGAGGTCAGAGGTGAAGCCCATGATGGGAGTGAGTGAGTGGGAGTGGGGGTTCTGGCGTTTGGTGGGCTGGAACTCAGGGACTTCTGCAGAAACTTGGAAGGGATCCTTTTAGCACAAATAAAAAGAGGCCTAAACAAATGTGGTAATCTTCCAGAACTCTTTCCATTAAGATGGGAGCAGAGAGAAGGTATAATTAGGTTCAGGGAGGATCTGGATGAATTTGTGGAAAATGGATTCCCAAATAGGATACTGGGAGGTGTTAAGGAGGCTTGGGGCAGGTTCCAGATGCTTGAGATTGAAGCTCCAGAGCATAACTGAGCCTTTCCATGCAAAGCCCAGGGTAGCATTGCAGGCTGGAGCTGGACTGGTTGTACATGTTCCTGTGTTTCATGAGCTATCAGTCACAGGTGGCCCGTGTCCTTGAAATTCAAGAGCCTCGGAAGCAGAGGGCCTGGGACAGTATTTGGCACGGTGCCCTTCACAGCTCTGGCTCCATACATGTGTTTACAGTGGTCTGGTCTCAGTCAACGGGCAAAGTGACAGAGCTGTTCTTGACAAATAGTCTTCCCTTATTTCATGGTATTGTTCCTGTTGGCATCTGATTTTTTGGATGTGGTTTGTGTTCTTGTTTGTGTGTGTGTGTGTGTGTGTGTGTGTGTGTGTGTGTGTGTGTGCGCGCGCGCGCACGTGCCTGTGCCGGGGGCAGCTTGCCTTACCCAGGGGTGCTCAGCTCTGGTCATCTCCGTCAAAAGCCCAAACGGGACCTCTTTGTTTAAGCTAATTTGGCAAAAAGAAGCGGACCTTCATTTCTCAGAGGACTCTTTCTAGTAGAATCTTGCAGTCCTGCATATGGGCCACTAATGGTTTCTGCCAGGCTGTTCAGATGCCAAAAAAAAAAAAAAAAGCTGAAGGGAAACACAACATTAATTGACTGGAGGGCTGCACTAAGGACTGAGCACCCCAACTCCTGCCCAGCTCTTTCATTCTGCCCCAGTAAGGGTAATGCACTTGGGACCTCTGTAAAATATGCAAACCTCACTCCCTCGACCCCTCCCTCCCCCAGGTATGTCTGCCTCACCTCTAAACCCAATCCCAAAAAGGCCAAATCAGCAGCTGGGATCAGGGCTCAGGGCAGGAGCAGAGCAGTCAGAGAGAGGCCTGTATCCCATCGAAGTGCAAACCTCTCAGCTGGAGGAGGGAGATGCTTAGTTTGAATAAAAGATAAAGTCTATTTTTCTTTTTTAAAGATTTAGTTTTATTGTTTGAGAAAAGGTGAGAGAGAGAGAGAGAGAGAGAGAAGGAGAGAGAGAGAGAGAGAAGGAGGGAGGGCCCAGAGCAGTCTCCATAGTTGTACATCATTAGTTGGGACATGGTTTCCTTCCACACAGGTGGATGTGGGTCTGTGCAGGGTGGGAACCAAACGGGGGGCCTCCCACATGGGAGGCAAGAACCTTCTCTGCCATCCCAGTGGTTACCAGCTGTGCCACAGTTCAGCATATGGGTTTGCACGGGCCGGGGCCAGGAATCGAACCCCGGACCTTGCGATTTTGAGGCAAGCGCTCAACCCCTGAGCTATCCTGACATTTCCGATACAGTTTTAATCTTAGTTACTGGAGTGAGAATGTCCTTCTGACTAAGAGAAACCAGAAGAACTGTGGGGCTTGCTGGCTTTCAGCAGAGGAAGGAATAAATATTCCAGAGAATGGGTCCGTGGGCCAGGGGACAAAGGGCAATATTGCTTTTTGCTTCTTTCCTAAAGAATGGCACTCGTTCCATAAACCGCTTGCTCTTGCACAGGGTCTGAGGCCTGAGGACAAATGGAAGCCACATACCATACCAGAGGGCTAAATATCTCTGGGGCTACGCAGCAAGCTAACAGTGGTTAAATGGGTAGACCCTGTTCTCCAACCTTGATGAGTATTGCTTCCCAATGACCTGGAAAGCCAGGTTCCAATGAGAAACTCTTAGAGGCCTTAGAGCTCTGCTCTGGGCGGTGGCGGCTGGGGGCGGGCCGGCCCTGGCCCTGGCCCCCTCCCACTCTGTGAGGGGCCTTATGCACAGGCTTATGGAGCCCTCAACCCGCTTGTCAAAGTTCAGTCCTCACCCGTTGTCCTAGGAGAAGGCACTCTGGCTGTGGGGGCCTGTGTGGGAGGATGGCCTGGCAGAAACGGTCCTGGAATTAGACTCAGGGCCTTTTGGGCCAGACACCTGAGCCCTCAGAGCCAGGTCTAGAAGGAGACAGGGTCTGGGTGGGTACTTCCTCTTGGCCCCACAGACTTGTCATTTCATGGGAAGGGTACAGCTAGAGGAGGCCAGAGCAGGGTCGTCTCAAGTGAAGGGCCCAGGGCAGGGCCTCTCTGCAGGGCTAAGGGCCCCTGCTCCTCTCACCGCAGTGGGGTGGGGACTTCCGGCTCTGCCCCTAGTTCATAATGTGGACGTGCACACGTTCTTTAACTTCCCTGAGCCTGTTTCCTGGCCTGCATGTTTCCTGGTACCCCGTGGACACTAGGATGTAGGGTGAGAGGCTCACTGGGAGGGCATGTGTGTGAGGCACTGACAGCAGAACCGGGTGCACGGGCTGCATTTGCAAAGCGGGGATCTGACCTCACGCCTCCTAGCTCTCACCCTTCTGCCATCTTCACTGGGATCGAGCTGCTTAGCCACGTGGGCAGGCCCTTCTCCAGCTGGCATGGCCACCCCCCATACCCCCATGCCAACCCTTAGCCTCCAGCCCCACTGACCAGATGCTCCTGCAGGTCATCTGGGTGTGCTGGGTGCTCTCACTCCCAGTCACACCTCTCATGGTGCTGCTACCAATGAATCACAGTTTCTCCTGAACCTCACTGGGTGAAGGCCTGGTCCATCCATGTCCTTTACTTTTGTGGACCTGTCATACTCACCACACCCATCAAGGCTGCCCCTTCCCTCCCCAAACCTCTCCCATTCTGCCATTCTGGGCACCTATATGCGTGTGGCTCACCAACGCCCAGTGTCACACTTCTAGCCCTCTCCCTCCCCTTGCCTCCACCTTGGTCACTTTCCTTGGCCTCCCCCTGGCTCTTGCTTCCCTGCAGGAACCTTGTACCTCAATATCTTCATGCCATGAACCCTGGACTCAAGCCTTTTTGTCCTCATCTCTCACTCTCCCACTCACGAGCCTGACCCTCTTTGCTTATTTCTTCTCTTGCTCTGCCAGTCTGTTGTCTTCACGGCCTTTTCAGTCCAGCCTTTCCCCTTGACCCTTCCCAGCTGCCTAGAAAAGACCCCTCCCAGGCACCCTCCAGCTTTCTGCAAAGGGCCAGGAGAGTGGTCAGCCTGTTTTAACAGAGCCATTGCTCATCTGCAGTGCCAACTTAGCTGCTGTCTGATGGGACCTGTTTTAGTTTTATAATCTGTCTTCCTCCTCCACACCGCAGCCCGATGGGCCTCTCTCAGCTGCCTTAGAAGCTGCTCCTAAGTCCACCATCTCCACATTGGCTTGGCAGAGAGGTTTCACCTCTTAGGTCAGCTCGCCGATGGATAGCATCTGCCTGAGATAGAGTCTGGGCTAAGTGAAAAGGAAGGAGTGCCTGGACAGTTGAGTGATGTCACTGAGTGTGGGGCAGGAAAGTGGAGGCAAGTGCGATGCATTTGCAGCTCCAGCCTTCATGAGAAAACCCATCCTTCCCAGCACTGTCTATAACGGAGGCCTATTTAAAGCCCATCTTCTGTCTCTATACCAGCTACACAGTATGAATGATTTCTCTCACGCCTCTGTTTCTTTGCATATGCTATTTCATTTGCTTGGAATGCCTTCCCCTGCTGAGTTAGATGCCTTTGTGTGAGCACCTGGAACAGTCTGCTTACCTCTGTCTCAAGGTTTCTCAACCTTCCTTGAGGCTCTTGACATGGTAGATTGGGTAGCCCTTTGTTATGGGCCCGTCCTGTGCATTGAAGAATGTTTAGCAGCTGTTCTGGCCTCTACCTACTAAATGCCAGTAGCATACCCCCACCTCCCAACTGTGACGACCAAAAATGTCTCCAGATACTGCCAGATGTCCCCTGAAGGGCAAAATTGCACCCAGTTAAGAATGACTGTTCTCTATGAAGCCGAACAGTTTGATTTGTGGGACATTTAAAAATACTGTATTTAAAATTTTTTTCAATGAGAATTTTCAAACCTACACAAGTGGAGGGTAAAATGAACCCTTATGTACCCTCACTGAGATTTGCCAACCACTACATTTTGCTACACTTAATTTCACCCCTCCCCAAATACTGTGTGTGTGTGTATAGTATTTTAAAGTAAACATCAGACTCACGTTCATTTCACTGTTAATACAGTATTCAGTTTGCTTCTGATTCCTTCATGCCAATACTACATCTAACAACTATTTTCTACTCTTCCTCCTCCTGTTATTATTATTCCTTATTCTTTATTGTTGAATCTAAAATCCAATCCACATTCAGATTTCTCCAATTGTCCAAGAAATATTATTGTTAATTTGTTCAAATCTGGATCTAAATAAAGTCCACTTATTGGTGATGATGTCTCTGTAGCTTCCTTCAATGTAGAAGAGTCCTCTCTCCTTAGAAAGAATGCTTCCGCACCACCCGTGACATTGACTTGCTGAAGAAGGCCAGTTGTCCCTTAGACTACCCATGTTCTACAAGATTAGTCTGATTGCTTCTAAGTGGGGTCATTAATGTGATCCTCTACTTCCTATATGCCTTCTATTTTGGAGACTGGATGTAAAGGTTTGATTAGATTTACTATCTCTTTTGGGGGACAAGAGTGCTTCATAGTAGGTCCAATTTATCATATCAGGATGTGTTATGAACGGAATGTTGTGCTCCCCCAAAATCCATTCATTGAAAGCTTATCTTCAATGTGATGACATTAGGAGATGGGGCCTCTGTGAGGCGGTTAGATTTAGATGAGGTCATGTGGGTGGGGATGGTGTCTTTATAAGTAGAGAAAGAAAGACCAGAGGCCCTCCCTCAACCTCTTTTCCCTCTCTCTGCCATGTGAAGCCAGGAGGAGGGTTCTCACCAGGAACAGAATCTGCCAGCACTTTGACCTTGGACTCCCAGCCTTCAGGTCTGAGAAGTACATGTCTGTTGCTTAAGCCATGTCTATGGTATGTTGATATGGGAGGACATCATTTCTTCTCCTGGAGAGCTGGATGTTAGACATTCACCAGAACACCACTGTCTACAGGTTTCCCCATCTCTCTTTTCCTTGCAATTTATTGGTTGAAGAAAATAGGCATTCCAGGGTTTTCCTTGATTAGGAGTTTATTGATTATATCCTCATGGTGCCTATTAACAAGTTCCTCTAGCCTCAGTATTTCCAGAAAACTAGAAATTAAATAGAGAGGCTTGATTGAATTTTGGTTCTTTTCCTCTTCCTCTATTATTATTATTATTATTACTATTTATTATTTTGTCAAAATTACCTCTTTGATTGTATAGTAGTCTTCCATCAAGAATCATCTCAGAGGAAGCTGGGATGGCTCAGCGGGTTGAGCACTCAGCTTGTAGCCCCAGGATCCCAGGACTGAATCCTGGCCCCGGCCTGTGCAGACCCATATGCTGAACTGGGGTGTCCCCCCTGTTTAGTTCTCACCAGGGTGAGCCTCCTATGTGGGAGGCCCCTGATTTGGCTCCCACCCTGGGCGTGCCTCTTATTGAAGGAGCCCCCAGCCAGTTCCTGCCCTGTGCAGCCCCTCCCCCACCTGTGGAATGAAACTATGTAGAAAACTAATGACATACAACTGTGAAGACTGCTCTGGGCTCTCCCCTTTTCTCTCTGTCTGTCTGTCTGTCTCTCTCAGTAGAAAACAATAAAAATAAATCTTAAAAAAAAAAAAGAATTATCTCAGATACCTCACAATGTCAGGTCATCTCTCTGTCTTGTGACTCGTTGATGAGCTTTCTCTACATCATTATTTCATTTGGGGTTGCAAAATGGTCCTATTCTAGTATATATGCTGCCAAAGCGAGCACAAAATAGTTTTATTCTAATTCTGACATTTCTTTCTCATTCAGTTACTGGAATGCTTGTGTAAACAACTTTCCCATTATCTACTATTTGCAGGTAGCCATGTTTTGAATTAGTTTTTAGTTTATCCTTCCATTGTTTCTTTTTGCAAATGTAGGTGTGTGTGTGTGTGTGTGTGTGTGTGAATCTGCCTTCTCCCTTTCTTACACAGAAGTGGTATACTAATTATACTGCCTCACACTTGGCTTTATTTATTGTTGTTTTACAGTGTGTTGGGGAGACTGCTCTCTATCAGGGCATAGGTACCTTCTGCATTCACATCTTTTAAAATTGTGGTTAAAATAAAGGTAGCAAAATCTACTATCTTAACCATCTTTAAGTGTACAGTTCAGTGGTATCAAATACATTCCTAGTGTAGCGCAACCATCAACATCATCCATGTCCAGAACTTCTCATGTCTCCTGCATTCATTTTCACAGCTCCATACAGTTTATTCAGCTTGTCCTCTACTGAGAGACATTGTGTTGTTCTAACCTTTTGTGTCACATACAGAGCCACATTATACATTATTGTGCATTATTGATTTCATATTTTGCAAAGTGATCCTTATGATTTTTTTTCTGTCTTTTGTTAAAATTAAATTTATTGGGGTGACATTGGTGTACAACTGTGTAATACATGATCTATGCGTTGCATCATGGGCTTACTACCCAGGGTCAGTTTTTTTTTCCCCCTATCACTATATACTTGAATCTCTCTCTCTCCTCCCCTAAACCTCTCCCCTGTCCTCTGTCAACCACCAAACTATTGTCTGTCCATGAGGTTTTTTTTTTTTTAATTGTTCATTTATCCTGTTCTTTAGATTCTACATGTAAGTGAAATCATATGGTATTTGTCTTTTTCAGTCTCACTTACTTTGCTTAGCATGTTATCTTCTAGTTCCACCCATGTTGTTGCAAAAGGTATGATTTTATTCTTCACAGCCACATAATATTCCATTGAGTAAATACACCATAGCTTCTTTATCCAGTTATTTATTGATGAACGTTTAGGCTGTTTCCATATGTTGGCTATTATGAATAATGCTGCAATGAACATAGGGGGTGCATAAATTTTTCTTAAAAATATTTATTTATTTATTTATTTATTTATTTATTTTTGACAGAGAGAGAGAGAGAGAGAGAGAGAGAGAGACAGAGACAGAGACAGAGAGAGGCAGAGAGAAAGGGGAGGGCCCAGAGCAGTCTCCACAGTTGTACGTCATCAGTTTTCTACATAGTTTCATTCCACAGGTGGGTTCAGGGCTGTGAAGGGCAGGAACTGGCCAAGGGGCCTCTGCAATGGGGAGCACGCCCGGGGAGAGTGCTAAACCAGGGGCCTCCCACATAGAAAGTTTGCCCTGGTGAGAACCGAACTGGGGGCACACCCCAGTGCAACATATGGGTCTTCACAGGCCAGGGCTGGGATTCAATCCTCGGGCCCCGGGGCTGCAAGACGAGTGCTCAACCCTCTGAGCCATCCTGGCATCCCTCATTAACTTTTTTGAATTATGTTGAATGTTTTGGAATTCTTTAGATAAATACCCAGGACTAGAATTTCTGGATTATAAGGTATTTCTATTTTTAATTTTTTGAGGAACCTCCATACTGGTGTTTAAAGTGGCTGGATCAATTTGCAATCCCACCACAGTGTAGCAGGGCTCCCTTTTCTCCACATCCTCGCCAACCTTTTGGCTTCCCTGGGCCACATTGGAAGAATAATTGCTTTGGGCTACACATAAAATACACTAACACTAATGATAGCTGATGAGCAAAAAATATTGCAAAACATCTATAGTGCTTTAAGGAAGTTTACGACTTTGTGTTGGGCTACATTCAAAGCCATTGCTGGGCTGCCTGCTGCCCGCGGAACGTAGGTTGCACAAGTTTGCAGTATACAAATGACAGGTCAGGAGAGGCCTGAGATGAAAGGGGAAAAGCTATGTAGTTCAGCACTCTTAATGTTCAGCACGTTTTCTCCAGCTTTTTATGTGAGGGAACCCACATTTTTTGTTTTGCGCTGTGCCTCACAAATGATTTAGTTGGTCTCGCGCCTGTGGGTTCGGAGTAGCATCCCCTGAACAGCAGTGTGCTGACGGGCTCATCTGGATGCACTGGGGAGATAAAGAACTGCACATCTGGGCCTGTTCATGACGCGGGCCGCGCAGGGCCTGGAGGGGTGCTTCAGTGGGTGCAGCCTGGTTTAGGAAGCACTGCATGGAGAGCAGCTTTTTGAGAGTCTTTCATCGTGACCCATAATAAGAAATACCTTTTATATGGTGACTGAGTGTGCCTGCCCGTGCACGCACACACACACACACATCTGAAACAAGTTTCACAAATGAATGCTTACTGTTACCATATGCGATACTCTCCTTTTTATTGTATTCTATCTAGTTTATAAAAAAAGTGCTTGCCAAGACTCAGACAATTGATTCCACAGCCCTCTGGGTTAAGACCTGCAGTGGGAGACCCCACTTCCTGGAGGACTGCAGGGGTCTCCACTTCCCGTGCTCCCCAGCTTCTGTGCCTGGCCCTCCAGCCTATCTCTGGCTCTGGTCTCAGCTAAACTGAGGTGCTGAGGTGTAGCCTCCTTACTCCAAATGCCTCCCATGCCTCTGCTCCACTGCCTTCTGGGCCAGTCCCCAATCCCCTTCCTTCAGGAAGTCTTCCCAGACTGACCTTCCTGGTCTGTTCCCTTCACTGCCTACTTCCCTTCCACATAGGTGCAATCATTTCTGCTACCTGTTCATGCCCTGGCCCAGCCCTCACTGGCCCTCCTGCGACCTGAGTGCATGAGCCTGCACTGCCCACTGCCCACCCCTACCTCTTGGGAATGTGAGCTTATCCAGGCCAGGCATTTAACTGCCCAAGCATCACTGGGCCCACGTAGGCAGGCTGGAGCTGCAGGCTGACTCAAACGCACAGCCCCGAGGTCTGCACAAGGACCCGGGTGCCTTACTTTCAAGAAGTTACTATTGAGCACCTCTTGTATACTTGACACTGGGGGAAGAGAGATGACTCAGACCCAGACTGCCCTTGATGAGCTCAGAGACTGGCTGGGGAAGCAAAGCCATGAGCAAGCGTGGGATTTGCTGTGACACGAATGTTGCAAAGTGGGGTGGGCAGGCAAGGGGCATGTGAGCAATTAGCTGCCTAGGGGAGTTATGGTGTCTTTGTACCACAACTTTCTCCCTCGTAAAATGGGGATGATCATAGATATTTACTTCATAAGGGTGTTCTAGGGCTTAAATGAGTTAGTAAAGTGCCTAGGAAAACACGTAGTAAACCCTATGAAGGTTTGTGCCGTGTAGTGTGCTCATGTTCCTTGCAAATGTTGGGAGGTTTCACAACATGGGAGGCCATGGAATCCTTTGTCAGGATGGTGTTCCAGACTCCAGACTTTGGGAAACGCCGGCCTACTGGATTGGGCTATATGACTTCCTGGAGGAGTCACATTCTAAGTGGGTCTTGCAGGATGAGAAGAGTGTTTTCAGCAGTGACTGGGGAGCACATTTTGGGCCAACAGAAGACCCATGAAGAGGGCTGGGGGGCATGGCATGTGGTTAGTTGCAGCTGCATTCAGAACTGCTGGACTGGGCTGTGGGCAGGCAGGGGGCAGGCTGAGCCCATGTGCAAAGCTCCTTTTCTGCCACCCTAAGGAGCTTGGGCTTTATGTCAAGTCAGGATCATAGTGGGTCCGGTGCCAGCTGTGCTGGTGGGGGGAGCTGGGGCAGAGGAAGCAGAGCCGGAGGAGGGAGCCAGCTAACAGTGTCCGGAGACCTGAGGTTGGGCAGAGGCAGCGGGGATGGAGCAGGGGGAGACGAGCGTTGAGAGTCTGCAGCTGGCTGCACCTGGCCACGCTGGGGACCGGGATAGACAGGGACAGGCTCCAGACTGGGGCTCCTGCCCTCCCCAGTGCTTGGAGGATGCTGGGGGCTGGCTGCTTCGTTTCTCAGAACATGGCAAAGATTCTGCAGTGTTTTCTCAGCTTTGAAAAGGCAGCGCAGCAAGGCGTTCATGCCCCCCACCTTTTTGTAAAATACTTGTGTTTTTCCTCCACAGGGTTTTGTAGCCAAATTTTAGCATCTAGCACCTGGCTTGCACATATGGAGTAGTTCATGGCTGCTTGTTGGGTGCATGAATGAATGAATGAATGCCTTGACTTTTCTCCTCTGGGAAGCAGAGACCGTGCAGTTCTGTTGTTCTCAGGGGTCCTGGAGAGAGGTCCTTGTCTGCCCTTTGTCCCCATCGGGCCAGTTCTGGAAGCCACGTTAGAGGAGCCATGGAAGCTACCCACGTTAGGGGCTCCTGATTCTTCCTTTGAAATAGGAGTGGGTAGAAAAGGGGCAGTTTTCCTGAAAATCACATGAAATGGCCTTTTTCTAGCCTCCAGGGTTTTCTGAATCTCCTTTCCCTTCATCTCACTCTTTTCTCCCCCACCCCAGCTTGTCTGTTATTTTAAAATCCATTCCCAGAGAAACAATTCCTATGGCAATAAGAACACCACTCCAGGCTTCTCTTGGCTTGAACTGGTCCGACACTTCATTGCCGCTTCGAGAGTGTGTGAGCTGGACCCAGACCAACTGCCTGGGGCAGGGGAACAGAGTAACAATAACTAACTGTGAGAGGATTTTCGGGAATCCTGCAGCCGACCCTACGGAAGTAGACACGCGGCATCCGGCATCCCGTTTTCTCTGAGCAGTTAGGGGGTCCCAGCCTTTCTGGCCTGGTCTTCCTTTTCTTGTCTCCCAGAAACCAGGGTCTAGATGTTTCTCTTTGGTGGCCTGCATGAGACCACCTTGAAAGGAGCTGGACATAGTCCAGGTTAATTCTATAACACTTGAAGAGAGAGGTGGGGGCTCCCACCGGCCCGCGCCTTGCTGTCTGCCACACCCCCACTGCCTCCAGAATGATCTCTGAAAGGTCAGAGCTGGCCAGGCTGCCTGCTGACCTTTGCCAGCTCCCCCTGCCTGGGTGTTTCCGGAGCTTGTCCTGTTAGGTGTTAATAGCAGTTATGAGAAGAGGCTTGGAAGTGCTTGTGAAATGAACTCAAGAGTTTCCTTCATAAAAAGGGTGGGTGTGAAGAGCAGGCTCTGGAGCCAGGCTGCCTGGGTCTGAATCCCTACTCTGGGTGGCCCTGATTGAGTCACGTCACTGTGCCTCAGTATTCCCACCTGTCGAATGGGGATGATGGTAATATTTACTTCATCAGGTTGTTCTGGGGCTTAAATTGAGTTCATATTATTAAAGTGCTTTGCACAATACCTAGCAAATACTATACAGTCTCATGAAATGATAAAGGCTTCCCAGGGTGGGCGGGGTGCAGGGCGCCCTTGCAGAGCTTGGGAAATAGGGAGTTTTACAGACACCTGAGGCCCCCAGAACCTTTTCCAGGGAGTGTTTCATTAGGATGGTGTTCTAGATGATGCACTTTGGGAAACTGGCCTAGTGGGTCAAGATTAAGTGCCTCAGCAGTTTATCGTGTCCTTTACCCTTTGGGAGTTGGTCCTATGCTCTCTCCTTTCCAACCTCAGCCTGTGGTCACTGACCCTGGGGCTTTGGGGGGAACCGCAGACACAATGAATTGAAAGTCCCTCAGGACTCCTGTGTGGGTTTATAAGAATTTGAGTGAGAAGTGGGGGCCGACCTAGCTCCCAGTGGAACCCCAGCCACTGGGTGTTGAGCACAGAGGGTCACGCCCAGAATGAGTCTGGGGAGCAGGTTAGAAGGTCTGGGAGCCCTGAGATGCCTGTGGTGAGGTCAGGGGCCAAGGAGTTCTAACGAACTTCATGTCCTAGGGGTATGACAGCCAAGGGAGCCCCTAAGTGCTGCTTCTGGTGTCTCCTGCAGCAGGCCTGTCATTACTCGCCAGGGGACCCACAGTCCAGCCAGCACTTCCCTCCATTGACTCGGTGCCTCACAAGTAACGTGAAACTAATAGGATTGTGCTGTGATCAAATGAGGAAATGGGTTAGATATGCAGACTAATTATTACTCAGCGGTTCCTGCTCAGCGGCTGCGGGCCTCGCTGTACAGCTGCCTCACTCTTCCTCCGCCTCTCTGAACAAAACTGGGGAGCACCAACACTTGCTAGAGGGGGTGTGTGTCTGTGTGTAAGTTGTTTGTACCCATGAGTGGCTGCGCTTTGCAGCTCCAACACTTTATGTCTTTAAGAGTTTCTGACCCTGCACCCACTTCCTCCTGGAAGGACAGAGACTGTGTGGCATTTGCCGAGAAGCCCCCCAGTTCCTAGCACTAGGGGGCTCAGCAGAGAGTCTCCCCTGCTTAGAGCGATGGGGAGAGGCCCAGGAGTCCCTATAGGGCAGTTTGCCGACCACTGCTCTAGGGTGTAGCCTCTGGAATCAGGCCTTGCTGCAGGCTGCCTGCCCACCCTGCCACCCTGCTGGCCCCAGAGGCGCCAGGGCCTGCCAGACACCCAGTCGCATATGGGAAGCCTTTGTGCGAAGGTGGCAGTTTCCTCCTGATTTGGCTCCGGCTGTCTGTGCCCAGGCCAGTTGCCTCTGGCATCTGACATTTTTGTCATTCCTGCTTCCCTGGAAGGGCTTATCAAGGAAATCAGCACTTCCCTCTTCCTGCCTCTCAGTGATTGACTTGGTCACATGGCCTCAGAGGTCTCAGCCTGCCTGCCCCTCCCTCCCCCCCAATTTCTGGGGTGGTAAAATCCTGGGCCTCTGCAGGGTTTGCTGGGTTGTTCTCTCTTTTGTCCCACAGCTGATGATGACAATTAGATCAGGCCCTGAAACTCTTCATGCAAGAGCTCTGAACACATGGGTGTCCCTGGAGAGGTAGCAGAACAGGTGGGAGAGACACCGACATCAGGAGCCTAGAGGGATCTCGGTCCTGACCCCTGTCTCTCTGGGTGCTCTGCTCACCACCAAGGTTGCCTTTTCCTTTCTTTTTCTTTTTTTGTTTCTTTTCTTTCTTTTTTTTAAAGATTTGTTTTATTGTTTGAGAGAAGGTGTGAGAGAGAAGTGGGGAGGGCCCAGAACAGTCTCCATAGTGGTACTGACATAGTTTCATTCCACACAGGGGGATGTGGGGCTGCACAGGGTGGGAACTGAACCAGGGGCCTCCGGCATACGAAGGGACAACCTTCACTCCTGGGCTGTCCCGGTGGTTACCAGTTGTGCCACATGTTCAGCATACAGGTTTTTCATGGGCCGGGACCAGGAATCGAACCCTGGACCTTATGACTATGAGTCAAGCACTTACCCGCTGAGCTATCCTGACATTCCTCAGGTTGCTTTTTAACTTCAAGCCACTCCTGCCTCAGACCTTTGAACTGCCTTGATCAGGCTTTATTTTCTCTTGCCTAAGAGTAGCTACATAATTTCTGCTCAAAGCTCAGAGGTCAGCTTAAACATCACATCTTAAGGGAAACTTTTGCTGTTCCCCAACATAGGGTCATATCCCTGCCTTCAGAGCTTGTTCTGTGACTCAGAGGCTCATGATAAGGCTAAGTCAGTCATAAAATTAATTGATTGATAATTAGTTAATAGTTGTCTACCCTAAAGTTGTAAGTTTTCGAGGGCAGGGTTCCTTCCATCTGTCTTATTTGGCTCTTTTTTTTTTAAATAATGGGGGAAGGCAGGGGAGGAAAAGGTGCTAAAAAAATGTATCTCTAGGTTCTCGCAGAGTGTTTGATTACAAAGAGTACCCAGGAAGGAACTAACCACTTTGCAAGCTATATTAGTTTCTTATTGCTGCTGTAACAAATGACCGTAAACTCCATGGCTTAAAACAACACAAATTGGTTGTCTTACCGTGCTCAAGGTTAGAAGCCCGAAATGGGTCTCACTGGGTTAAAAGGTATTCGAAGAACTGATCCTTCTAGAGGCTCCAGAGAAGAGTCCGTTGCCTTGCTTTTTCCAGCTTCTAGAAGCTGCTGGCATTCCTTGACTTATGCTCCGTCCTCTGTCTTCAAAGTATCCTCCAAGCTCTCTTTCCAACATTTTCTTTCTCTCTGACTCTGATTCTTCTGTCCATCATCTTATCTTTGTGATTAGGTTGGGTCCACCCAGATAGTCTAGGACGGGGGTGGCAAACCTATGGCACGCGTGCCCAAAGTGGCGGGCAGAGCAATTATTTCGGCACACGGAGCTGTGAATACCATTTAAAAAATTATTGTTTATGCTCTTATAGACATAAAAATAATCGATACCTCTATCGCACTCGATGGGTTGGCACACAAGTCGAGCGAGTATACTCTTATTTCATAAACTTTGGCACTCAATCGCCAAAAGGTTCGCCACCCCTGGTCTAGGATCATCTCTCCACCTCAAGATTCTTTTCTTTCTTTCTTTTTTTAAGATTTATTTTATTGTTTTTGACAGAGACAGAGAGAAACAGAGAGAAGGGGGAGGGCCCAGAACAGTCTCCATAGTTGTACGTCATCAGTTTTTGACATGGTTTCATTCCACATAGGTGAGCGGGAGCTGCTCAGGGTGGGAACCAGGCTGGGGACCTCCTGTATGGGAAGCATACCCCCTTGAGCCAGGGGCCCACCTGGGGGCCTCTCACATGGGAAGCTGGCCCCTGCGAGAACCAACTGGGGGGTCTCTCACATGGGAAACACACCCCACTTCAGCATATGGGTCTGCACGGGCCGGGCCCGGACTCGATCCTCGGACCCCAGGGCTGCAAAGTGAACGCTTAACCCGCTGAACCATCCCAGCTCCCCCCACCTCAAGATTCTTAATCACATCTGCAAATCGCTTTTTCCATGTAAGAAAACATTCATGGGTTCCAGGGGTTAGGATGAGGACATCTTTGGGGCCATTATTTAGCCTACCACACAAACAGAAATAAAAAGGGAACAATACATCAGACATTTGGGGCCTTGGAGAGTTAGATTAATCCTAGATTTCAAACAGTAGGAAGACTGAAATTGGTTTGAGCCTCAAAAGCCTATTAAAATTCAGCCTTGTGTGAAGAACCATGATAAAGGCATGCCTTCCCACCCAAGTTTGTATATAGGCTGTGAGGTAGCATTTAACTTTAGTCACCCCCCTGCCAGTTCTATTGAGTAATCCATTCTTTCCCAATAATTTAAAATGCCATTTTAATCATGTACTCAATTTCCCTACATACATGGTCCTTTTTCTGAACTCTTAATCTGATCTTATGCCAAAACCACACTATTTTAATTACTTTGTCTTTATTATACTTGTATGTTTTGTTAGCCGATAGAACAATTCTTCCTTCACAGTTCATCTTTATCAAAATCATCTTGGCTGTTCTTGTACATTTTTTCTTTGGGGTGGATTTTAGAATCATCTCTTCTAGTTCTATCAAACATGCTGTTAGGGTTTTGATATAGGCTGTGTTGACTTATGGATTAATAGAATTCAGTGTTTATAATATTGTGTGTTTTATAGGAACAAGGTATACCACTTTATTTATCCAGATCTAGTTAGATTTTCTCAGGCATTTTATAGGTTTTATTGCTATTATGAATGAGTTCCTTTTGTTCCTTGATGTTTGTAAATGTTTATGTCTGGCAAGTAGGAAAGCTGTTGACTTGGAGCATGTTGACCTTGTATCCAGCTACCTTCATGCATTTAAAAAATATTTTGGGGAAGCCAGGATGGCTCAGTGGGTTAAGTGATTGCTTTGCAGCCCTGGGGACTGAGGATTGAATCCCGGCCCTGGACCTTGCAGACCCATATGCTGAACTGGGGTGAGCTTCCCATGTGGGAGGCCCCCATTTTGGGTCTTGCCCCCCTGGTTTGGCCCCTGGCTCGAGGGGGTGTGCCTCCCATTCGGGAGGCCCCCAGCCCAGTTCCTGCCCTGCATGGCCCCTGCCCACCTGTGTGGAACAAAAGCATGATGTACATCTATGGTGACTGCTCTGGGCCCTCCCTCTTCTCTCTGTCTGTCTCTGTCTGTGTCTCTCTCTATCTCTGTCAAAAACAATAAAATAAATTTAAAAAATATTTTAATGTTTTTTTTAGGTGGTTCTTGAGGTTTTTTGAGGTAGAGAATCTAATCGTCTCCCAATGGGTGTGTGTGTCATTGTGTGTGTGTGTTGGTCATTGTGTAAGTCGAAACCTTGGCTGAGCTGGAAGGAAGGGGCTTCATGTTTCTCACAAAGGATGACAGAAGTAGCGGAGAGAGCAATGTGGTCTGGAAAGTGGATGGTGCTTTGGTCCCACTCAAAGTCATCTTCTCTGCTCTCTCTTCCCTCCTCCTCCTTGTTCACTCTGAAGGGAGGCCGCTGTTGTGTGGGCCCAGGACATGATCACAAGATGACAATATCTTTGCCTTACTTCTTGGTTTATAGATAGGACATTTCTGGCATCAGAGGACCCTGGATTCAGCCACCTGCCCCTCCTGCCTTTCCCCATTTATTAAATGAAGAGCCTAATAATGGACTGTGGTTTCTAGACTCCTCGTAGGGCCAGTTATTCTGATTTGAGGCTAAATTGTTTCTGTCATTATCACCCATGAGTTCCTCTCTCCTGCCGCCATCAGCAACAACTTATTTTTCCTGAAAATGGTGCTGGACGAGACCATGAGCTGTTAACTTCTGTTTGGTTTTTCTCTTTCTTCCCAGCAACTGTTTGAGTGGGTCCAAATATTGAGCTGGGGGTGGGGAGTGTGAGAGCTTCCCTCCTTTCTCTGCCCAGCTTGGCCTATGCTGGGAAATGAAAACCAAGGGCCATCTTGACTAGCACAGCCAAACACACACACACCTGTGTCTGCCCACACAGGTGTCCCAGGTAGATGGTGTCCCTCCAAACTGCAGTTGACCCAAAGCATTTCTAAGAGTGAGGGGACAGTGTTTCCGATGGGAACGATGCACTTTCCTAGGCTAATGCTGACTGTGTCTTAGTCAGGTGTTAGCTGTCCACTGCCTCACATGAGCCAGGGCTGGCTGTGTAGGGTGACTCTGGTCCTTCTGCACCTGTTGGTATGCATGTGGGGGGATCAAGGGGACAGCTAGGACTGAGTCACAGCTGTGTCCTAGAAAATGCAGAGGGCCGAAATCATGAATGCGTGGTATCTTGGGACACCCCAGTAGGGAAGCTTCTGGGGTGGGGGGTCAGGGATTGCCTGCCTTGGTCATCTTTGTATTCCTGGCATCTGCCAATATAGAGCTAGAATCAGGTTCCTGCTGCCGGGGAGGGGACAGCTGCTAGCTGTGCTTAGTTGGGCTGACCACTTTATAAAAGCTCAGCCAAATTTAGCTGTGTTGGGTGGGCCTGATACTCAGGCCTCATACTCAGAACTTCGGCAAATTTATGCCAGAAACTTGCTTTCTCTCTAGTTGCGGGCAAGTTACTGTTAATTGGCGTCAGTTTATCATTTGTGAGATGGGACTAACTGGAGCCAGTTTCTGTGGGAGCGTTAGGTGAGCCATTTGAATCAGGGCTGTGTGTTGCACTTGGAATCCAGTGTGAGCATTGTCCCCTGGAGTTGGTTGGGCTGTGTTCTGGATTGTGTACACCTGGCCAAGTGTCTGCCACGAGCGGTTTTCCCCTGGTCCTGTCCTGGTTTCCTTTATTATTGCTTCATGTGCTTCTTTTGTAGCTGGGCTGTATGCCCCCTGGGCTCAGAAGCCCCATCCTGGCTTTGTCTTTCAGGGCAGGTAACCCAGGGCTGAGCATAGAGTATGGACTAAAACAATCCCTTATTGATTCAACCACACCAGGACCATCAGGGACCCCGCTGTGTTTACTTTTCAGGCTGAGAAGTCCAAGTTGCTCAGGAGCTCATGAGCCTGTAGCTGCATTCTCACCTGGAATGAACCAGGGGGTGAATAAGGAGTTGGGTGGACCCTGATGTGGTGTGAGGGCCCAGGCAGTTGCGTGAGCAAGGGGTTTGGCAGGAAAGTCCAGTTTTCTGCCTGGTCACTGGCAGAGAGGTGGTAATGCTGGAAGTCGTCTGCTTGCTGGCCTGGAGCAGCTGCACGTGGGGACAGCTGTCTGAGCTGTGGACATAGGATCTGCTCTGAGATTAATAACAGGGCCTGTGGGGAGCAGAGAGAGGCTTGGGTTACTGCACCAGGAAATTCGCCTACCCTGCTGACAGTGGGTGGGTAGCCGGCAGGATGGATGGGCTCCGGGACCCGGGGGTGTCTGGGCAAGGCAGCTCACCGCTGGCCAAGCCAAATCTACCCTCTTGGGATGCAAGCTGATCCTCCCAAGAGCTACTTTCTTTCTGCTGGACCCGAAACCAGCAGGAGCTGATCTCTAAGACTTATGTGAAGAGTTAGGAATGGAAACCAAATGTTGGTGTCAGGTAGAGAAAGCTTATGGAAGCCTGCTGCCCAGCAGGCCTGGGAATGGCAAAGGCTGGGGGTCTGGTGGCCAGCCCAGATGTTTAGGTGAAAGGGGCCTGACACGTTCTTCTTTCAAGAAAAAGAATATTGTTTTCTGATCCTATTTATTATACCTCACTTGGGAAATGTGGAAATGTAAAAAGAAAGAAATCATTTATAATTTCATCTTGTAAATTAAAATTTTTAAATTCTTTTTATTGTGGTACATATATATAACGTAAAATGTACCATCTTAACAACTTTTAAATGTGCGGTTCAGTGGTATTAGATACATCACATTATTGTGCAGCCGTCACCACCATTAATCTCCAAACTCTTTTCATCTTGTAAAACAGAAACTCTCCCCATCAGACATTAACTCCCACTCCTGATCTTTCCCCGACCCCCAAACCACCTTTCTACTCTATGTCTATACATTTGACTACCCTAGGTACTTCGTATAAGGTATCATACAGTATTCCTTTTGTGACAGTCTTATTTCATTTAGCATAATGTCCTCAAGGTTCACAGATGTTGTAGTGTATGTCCTCATTCTTCTATTTTTTAAGGCTGAATAATATTCCATTGTATGGATATACCACATTATGTTTATTCATTCATCTGTTGATAGCCACTTGGGTTTCTTTTACCTTCTGGTTATTGTGAATAATGCTGCTATGCACATGAATATATAAATCTCTTTGACTCCCTACTTTCTATTCTTAATAGATCATATGGTAATGGTATTTTTAATATTTTGAGGAACCACTGAACTGTTTTTCAGTGGCTGTACCATTTTACATTCTCATAAACAGTGCAAAAAGGTTTCAATTTCTCCACATTCTTGCCAGCACTTTTTTCTGACAGTTGCCATCCTAATAGGTGTGAAGTAGTATCTTATTGTGGTTCTGATTTCCATTTCTCCTATGATCCTTGTTGAGTATCTTTTCATGTGTTTATTGCCAGTTTGCACATCATCTTTACAGAAATGTTTATTCAAGCCTTTTGCTCATTATTGATTGATTGATTGATTGACTGATTGAAATAAGGAGAGAGAGAGAGAGAGAGAGAGAGAGAGAGAGAGAAAGAGAGAGAAGGGGGAGAGCCCAGAGCAGTCTCCATAGTTGTATATCATTAGTTGTGACATGGTTTCCTTGCACACAGGTAGATGTGGGGCCGCAGGGGGCGGGAACCGAACCAGAGACCTCCCACATGGGAGGTGAGAACCTTCACAGCTGAGCCTTCTCCACTGTGACCAGTTGTGCTGCAATTCAGGATATGGGTTTGCACTGGGCTGGGGCTGGGGATCAAACCCTGGACCTTGCGATTTCAAGGCAAGTGCTCAACTGTTGAGCTATCCCGGCATTCCTTTTGCTCATTTTTAATCAGTTTGTTTTTGGTTGTTATTATTGAGTTGTAAGTGTTTGTTATATATTCTGGATATTAATTTCTCATCAGATACATGATTGCAAATATTTTTTCCCATTGTGTAGGTTGCCTTTTCACCCAGTTGGTTGTGTCCTATGATGCAAAAAACATGTTAAATCTTTTTTAAAAGATTTATTTTATTGTTGTTGACAGAGACAGAGAGAGACAGAGAGAGAGAGAGAGAGAAGCGGGAGGGCCCAGAGCAGTCTTCATAGCTGTACGTCATCAGTTTTCCACTTAGTTTCATTCCACACAGGTGGGTGGGGGCTGCACACGGCAGAAACTGGGCTGGGGGCCTCCCCCATGGGAAGCGCACCCCAATTCAGCACATGGGTCTGCAAGGGCTGGGGCTGAGATTTGATCCTTGGTTCCCGGGCTGTAAAGTGATTGCTTAACTTGCTGAGACATCCCGGCTTCTCCAAATTTAAACATTTTGGTGCAGGCCAGTTTTCCTATATTTTCTTTTGTTGCCCATGCTTTTGGTGTCATATCCAAGAAATCCAATGTCAAAGATTCTGCCCTATATTTTATTCTATGTTTTGCTCTAAGTAAGAGTTTTATTCTTTTAGGACTTACATTTAAAGTCTTTGATCCATTCTGAGTTAATTTTTGTATAGGGTGTAAGGTAAGGGTTCATTTTTATTCTTTTACGTGTGGATGTCCAGTTTTCCCCCCAAACATTTACATCTTTTCCTGCAACTCCATTTTCTTTTTTTTGCAATAATAATCTTTTATTTATAGGTAATCTGAATATCCATTCGACATTTTCAAGTATATGGATAATTTAGAATGAGTATACAACATCATATATTCTACACATACATATACACATGTGAGGATATTGGTCATGAAGAAGAAATACTAATTCATTAAAAATTCTTGTTAAAGCCTTTAACAACTCTAGACCATTGATGTTCTTAATAAGTAAAACTGTACATTATGCTCAAAAATTAAACTCAGATGCTTTATATAGCATAGTATATACTTTCTGAAATGATATTATGGACTGAATTGTGTCCTTCTAAATTTCATATGTCAAAGCCCTAAACTTCATATTTGGAGATAGAGCCTTTTTTTTTTTTTTTTTTTTTTTTTTTTTTTTTTTTTTTTTTAAGATTTATTTCATTGTTTTTGATGGAGAGAGACAGAGAGAGCGGGGAGGGTCCAAAGCAGTCTCCATAGTTGTACATCATCAGTTTTTTTTTTTTAAATCTTTATTTATTTATTTATTATTTTTTTTTATTGTTAAATTTAATGGGGTGACATTGGTTGGTAACAATTAGATAGTTTCCAGATGTACAAGTCCACATCACATCACCCATGCATCGCATTATGTGCCCACCACCCAGAATCAGGTCCCCCTCCAACACCATATATCTGGTGCCACTCCCCCCTCCCCTCACAACTCTCCCTCCCCCCTCCTCCCTCCTCTCCAGGTAAACACCAAACTATTGATGTAACTCCATTTTTGAAAGTTATATTTCCTTTTGTTCTTTGCTCTGTGCTTATCTGTTTATCTATCTATCTATCTATCTATCTATCTTACCCATCAATCATCTATCTATCATTTTGCAGAGTTGTGATCACACAGGGTATATTAAGGAAGAAGGTTAGTGTATTTAGTTTTGGGTCCAGCCTTTTCTTTTAACATGTTTTCCAGAAGCCTCAGTGAAGTGGTCTTTATTCATTCTATAGATATTCCAGATGCCCACGTTTTACCAGGGACTATGTCACTTGTTGAGTTTGCAGAAATGATTCAGACGAGATCACTGCCTTCAGATTCCAATAGAGGAGAGTAAATGGACAATTAATTATCACAGGAGGTCTGGAGTCACACAGGTCTGGACAAAGGGATATGAGGAAACAGAGGCAGGAGTGGTACCCAGGAGAGCTGCTAAGGCTTCCCAAAGGGGTGACGTTTGAGTTGGCTGTCATAGAAGAGGCAGGGAGAGGGAAGGCTGAGAACAGGGAGTGAGCAAGGGCTCAGAAAGGGGGTTGGAGGGGGACCTGGCACAGTGTGGCTCAGGGTTCTGAGAACAAGAGGGGAGAAGCAAGGATGGAGGAGAGCATGAGCCATCCGATGGAGGGCCTGATCTGCCAGGTGGAGGGACTGTGCTCCATCCTGAGGCCACGAGGAGCCTCTGGAGGCCTGGAAGGAGGGGACAGACATGGGCCACCAGATGAGATGGCCACAGGTGCCAACAACTGAGGACAAAAGCAAGAAACAAATAAGTGACGAGAGGAGCGAGCGCCTGACCCTCTGTCTTTGGGGAAACCTGGAGAATGGAGGCACTCGCTCCTTCCCCAGAGCAGCTCTGTAATTTCAAGGGGCCCTGGAGTGAGCTCCTTGTCTGTGCTTTGTTCCCATCAGACCAGCCTTCCAGAAGCCACTTTAAAGAAGCCACAGAGGCCACCAGCTTGAGGAGTCAGTCTTGCTTCTCTCTTTGAAGTGGGAGTGGGTGGAGTAAAGGGAGTTTTCCAGAAAATTCCTTGCGACAGGCTCCATGTAAATATCTGGTGAGGTCTGGGAGCTTGGGAGTCACTGCTCTGAGGCTGGGAGCAGCAGGCCTGCTGCAGGGGGCTGTGCAGGCAGGAGGCCTCCCACAGACCTCCAGAGTTCTGCACCCTGACTCTCCCCGTGTGGCTTCAGGGCTTTGGCCGGTGCCCTTTGCCCCCGCCCTGCCTCCCAGGCCTGACCTGCTAACCAAAGCCTTCTGTGTGGAGGTCAGCGCTGCCTGGCTGTGTAACAGAGGCGTCGCAGGGGACAGGGCAGTGGAAGGGAAGGGGGGTGGGAGCAGATGGCGAAGGAAAACATGGGCTGGTTTGCCTCTCTGGGGGTCCGGTGCTAGTACAAGATGGAAGTTTCTCTGGGCTCTGGAGTTTGCTTATATACAAGTGCATATGGGAGTGTGTGTGTTGGGGGGGGGGGTGTCGTAGGCCACCCCCTTTGTGCTGGAAGTCCTGAGGCCTGATGAGGATTCTGGTTGTTGTGCACCTTCCCGAGGGCCTGGTTTTGGGCTGTGGATTTATCGGAGCAGAGCCATGACTGACCCCCTGGCCCTGCATGTCCTGGGTGTGTGCAGTGAAGGGTCCTGGGGAATGATATTTGGACCATGGAAATTTCAGGAGGAAGCAAGAGTCTTCACCTTCCTCATCATCCTTGTAGGTCTTCTCCACACCTCTCTGAGAAGGGGTGGGGTGGGGGAGCAATCTCTGCACTTGGGCCCAATTTTAGAAGCCTTTCACATTCTGCGGGCTTTAGGTTGGGGATAAATGATAGCTGTAGCTTTAGTCTGACACGTACTTGGGCTTGTTTCTCAGTTCAGGGGCAGGTTTTACCCCCCACCCCGAGAAATGGTCTGAGGGACAGAAGGGACTTGTCCAAGGTCATGCAGCTGGGGCGTGGCTGAGCCAGGGCTGGAGTCTGGTTCTCTGGCTTCCCATCTGCATCATGCAGCTTAGGGTATGCATTTGGATTGACGGGGTGGCAGCGTGTAATAGAATATAGTATAAGGCACAGATATTTATTACTCACAGTTCCCAAGAGGAGGGGGCATGCCAAGCCACACGAGGCCACACGAGGAAGTACCAGGGCTGATCAGGAAGCCGCGTGGGTGGGTGGGACAGAAGAGCCTTTGCTGTGGCTTTTGAAGGAAGGGACAGGTGAGGGAGGGTAAGCAGGTTTAGGACTGGCTAGCTGGGTCACGTCAGCGGGCTCTGTGGGGTAAGGGCTCTCCCTTGTCCTGGTCCTGGGTGGTTAGGACAGGTGAGTCGTTCTACGTGGGAGGGCCCGTAGAGGGAGTGGTTGGGGTGTGGACTCTGGGTTGACTGGGTTGTGTTTGCAGAGCATGCCCTGGGGCAGGCCTGGGGTGGGGGCCCCAATGGCAGAGCAGGAGGCCATGGCAAGGCGACCCAGGTTGTCAAGGAGAAAGCGTGTCCAGCGTATGCATGTGGTTTATAGAGACTGGAAACACAGCTAACATGCAGGGTCTTGTGTGTGCTCACGTCTGAGTGGTGCCCACTCAGCAGCCAGTGCAGAAGAGGCTGTGGGGTTGCAGGGGCCACTGCTTTCCGCTGACATGGATCCAAGCAGGCCTCAGGAGGCAGGCATGTGCTCCCTGTTAGACTGTAAGATCCCGAGCAGACAGACCAGGTCTCTCAGGCCAGTGCCTGGACTCTCCTTGCTGCCTAATTAAAATGCTACACACTTAATTAGTGGTTTGTGCCAGGCAGTATTCTAAGGGTGTTAGGTACATTATTAACTCACTTATTCCTCACAGGTTGGGTGCTATTATTAGCTCCACTTTACAGGAAAAGTGAGGTCTAGGGAGGTTCAACAGCTTGTTCCTGGTCACACAGCTAATGGGAGCAGAGTCAGGATTTGAACTCAGGCTGTCCAAGTCCCTGATTTTAACCTCTCAGGGCTTGAGAGTGGCAGGTGAACAATGAAGGAGACACTGACGAGGGTAAGACGGCGTGCTCAGTTGGAGGAGGGCCAGTGCATGTGTCTGGGGGGGTGGTGTGTTCTAGGAATAAAGCTGATCATGTGGGAGCACAGAGGTGGGTGGGTAGGGAGGGGGCTGAGAAGCAGGAGGATGTAAGTGGCTGGGGGAGGGGGCCATTCTTGGCAGAGCAGTGAGGCGTTGCTGTGGGTTTCGGGGCAGAGCTGGGACAGGGGCGGTGGGTACAGGGCAGGAGAGGCTGTCCAGGTTGGTGGAAAGAGCAGGAGCAAGGGTGCCCTGAGGGCAGTGGGTTGGGCACTTCTGAGCCATGTGCACCTACCTCTTGCCATAAGCATATACATGTACCCGTATGTACCTTTCTTTGCACAGTTCCTTTTTGCATCAGTTGTTGCAACTAGGGACCAAGTTTCCCAAACCAGGCTTATGGCAACCTCTGGGAACCCCAAAAGGGTGATGAAGGTTTCTGACCCAGTTGCCACTTGTCTGAACTGTGCTTGTCTCCACAGGCCCCGTGTGACATCTCCTGGCTCTTTGGCTCGGAGCCAGCTATGTGTGGGAGGCGGAACGAGGCCCCAAGATGTGCACATCCTAATCCCCGGAGTGGGTGGCTACATTACCTTACATGATAAAATCGCTTTACAGATGGGTTTAAGTAAAGATGTTGAGATAAGAGGTTATACTGGATTATCTCAGTGGGCACAACCTAATCACAGGGTCCTTATGAGAGGGAGGGAGGCAGGAAGGTCAGAGTGAATAGATGTGAGAGCAGAAGCAAGAGGTTGGAGTGATGTGAGAAAGGGTCCTCCACCCAAGGCATTCAGGTGGCCTCTGGGAGCTGGAAAAGACGGGCCAGGTTCTCCCCTGGAGCCTCTGGAGGGAACTGGTCCTGCCAATACTGTGACTTTGGCCCAAGGCGACTTCTGACCTAGTGAACATGAGGTGGAGATGCTTCGTTACAGTGACAATAGCTGTTGCTGGAACTTTCTGTCACCATAAAGCAGATTTCTGCCCATTAACAGACAACTGGATAAAGGAAATGTGGTATTTATATCCAGTGGAATCTTATTCGGCCTCAAAAAAGAAGGAAATTCTGGAGGGCAATATACTAAGTAAAATTATCCAGACACAGACACACAAATGCTACATGATCCCAGTTATAAGAGCAGCAGAAAATAGTCAAACGGAAGCAGGGAGTGCAGTGGTGGCTGTGGGGGGCGGGCAGGGAGAAATGGGGTGGGGGGGAGTTAGACGAAGGGTTCAGAGTTTCAGTTATGCAAGATGAATACGTCCTAAAGCTCTACTGTACAGCTAGCGCCGATAGTTAATCTGTGTCGTGTACTTATGCGTTTGCTACGAGGGGAATCTTAGGTTAAGTGTTGTCATCACAGAAAATTAAAAACAAGCGGGCACGAGAAAACTTTTACAAGTGATGTATATGTTTATGGCATAGACTGTGGTGATGGTTTCACAAGTGTATATTATCTCCAAGCTCATCAAGAGGTATCCATTAAATACGTGCAGCTTCTGCAGCACCCCTCAATAACTTGGTTTAGTTGGGGGAAATCAGGTTTTCGGGCCTCACTGTCCTATGGTTCCACATGTCTTTTTGTGAGGTCTCTTCTGGAGGGCAGAAAACCTTATCCTGAGGAATTCCAACCAAAAGCTCAGCCCGCCCACCACAGGACTGATTAAAAGAAACCTTCCCAGCAGGAAAACTGCAAGTCATTAGTTTTCAGCTTTTTCATGTGTGACCATTGGGTGGCCTGGTTCGGAGCATTCTGCAGCGTGTGATGGGTTTCATTTTCTGTTTTGATCTCACAGTAAAACCGCAAACAAATAGAAGTGCACTGGCTCCCCCCACCCCTGGTTCCCAGGCTGCCGAGCTCCCGGGACCCCGGGTGCAGCAGCCCTCCCGGCTCCCTGGAGCCGCCCTGCAGGATTCCTGGGAGGAAAGCTCCTCAGGAGGCAGGACTGGAGCGAAATGGCTCTCCAGAAACAAACCCAGAACCTGAGGTGGGTCTCCCTGGGTGCCAGCTCAGTTGCCATTCCTCTCTGGTGGTTTGTGCTGTTCTTGTGGCCAGATGAGATGGGAAAGGTGAGGGTAGGTGGGCTGCCCAGCCACAGGGACATCTGCCTTCAATCACAGCAGAGAACAAAGGGGGCTGAGGAATTGCACTGGATCCGGGCAGCCGGGTTTCTCCAGAAGCTGCAGCCTGAGGAGGCTCAGCCCAGGGGTCAGGCACCACAGGCTGCTAGAGAAAACGGGGAGCTTAGCTCTGCTCACGTCCCGCCTTTGCTTGAAAACTGCTCTGACGGCTGGCTCCCCAGGCGGCAGGCCAAGGCGCCAATGTGGCATTCAAGGCCTTTGGTGGCCTGGCTGTCCCCAGCCCGCTTTCCACCCTCAGACTCCCTCCAGCCCCACAATTCGGGAGCTGTTCAGCCTCTGCGAATGCTCGTCCTTCGTGTGAACTCTCCTCGTCCCCAAGGTGCAGTCAGGTTGCTGCCGGATGCCAAGAGCAGAGTTGAGGCCCTCTGGTCCCTTCTATCACTGCCCTCAGCCCTATGGGGCCTGGAGGAAGCAGGATTTCTGTGACCTGGGAGGACCTGTGAGGCCTAGACTGCCAAGGCAGGAGTGGGGGGCGGGTGGGCAGTGGCCAAGAGGGTGCTGAGGAGACGGCATGACACTGGCGTGGGGGGAGGGGCTGAGAGGAGCCGTGGAGAACACGCTGTTGGCATGGGAAGGAAAGCCCTTCTGGTGTGCGGGAGGCTGAGTGTGCGTTTGAGCCTGGGGACAGTGCAGTGCGGGGACACCCTGGTGAAGATGTGCAGAGGCCTTCTCCGCAGAGGTCTGGAGTGGACGAGGTCCCTCAAGGAGGGCACAGCGGGGCAGGAGGGAGGCCTCAGGGGACCTGGGGACCCCAGTATTCAGACAGGCTCAGTGGGGGAGAAGGAAAAGCAGAAGCTGGTGGAGCTCAGAGGTTCATGAGGGGAGATGTAGGAGGCAGGGATTGAGAAGAGGCTGGGGAGGGGACGACAGAGGGGAGGCCCTGGCTGGACAGTGCAGGTGTAGTTGGTGCAGGGAGGGGACAGGAGCAGAGGGGTGACTGCAGGGAGGAAGCTGAACCTGAAGTGTGGACTCCCCTTTGAGAACCATGGCCCTGAAGAGCAGGGTAATTCCCCGGCAGCTGTGGGCACCAGTGTTTGATGCCAGAGCCTGGAGCAAGAACTGGGGGAGAACAGGAGGATTGGGGGAAGGGAGACCCTAGATGAGCTTGGAGGGGGATGGGGAAAAGTCGGGCAGTGCTCTCCTGTGAGCTCAGTTCCCAGGGGATTGGGAGGTGGTGCTTGGTACAGAGGGGAGAGGACGAGGGTGGGCGAGGACGAGGAGGGGTGAGGCTGAGGAGGGAGGCTGAGGGAGGAGGGG
>PVKE010009703.1:0-44136 GCA_004027555.1 Craseonycteris thonglongyai | reverse complement strand
ATATATATATATATATATATATATATATATATATATATATATATATATATATATATATATAATATTTGTATATGTCTCTACGTATGTATTTATATATATTTATGTATGACTTTGTACCTATTTGTTTGGTTATTTTTACACAGCTCATAAATTCATGTGGCTCATCATTCAAAAGGTGCAACTGACTGGACAATGAAGTCTCCTTCCAATCCTTATCCTAGCCACCGGGTCACCTTTCTGTGGCAGGCAGTCATACCGGGGTCTTATCTTTCTCCACAGAGGGACTGTGTGAATAGACAAGCCAATCTGTAGACCATTTTCAGCCCTTCCCCCACATGCCGTCTGGACACAAATAGATGCACTCTGGACTAGAGGGAGTGCCTCCAAGTGCACTTTTGTGGTGGAGGGGGCACAGTTTGACCCCAAAAGAGACTGACCTCGGCAGCCAGCCCCATCCCCCTCCACCCCAAGGGCCAGGGCTGACTGGGCTGGGGTGCAGGGAGGCTGGCTCAGGGCCGGTGGGGTAACTGGCTGGGCCCACAGAGCTCCCTGCGAGCTGTCTCCCAGCCCTGTGCTTGGGGAGGAGCCTCCAGCCCCTGAGGGAGAAGTTACCAGGGGACTCCAGCTAGCAGGGCTGCCCCTCTCTACACGAGGGACCCGGCCTGCCTCCGACCTGCCCATTACTTGCAGGCCAGGCCAGCAGACAGGTGCGGGTCTGGGCAATAGGCCCGCCCCCAGAGGAAGTGGGCAAGAGTGATTGGCTGAACAGCGTGGAGTCCCGGTGGGAGGAGCAGCAGGGGAGCGGAAAGGGATGAGCCCATTAAAGGTGGTCACAGCCCAGGACAGTCACAGGAGGCGCTAAACTTGAGCAGAAGTCCAACAGCCCCTACTTCGGCCTCTCTAGCAACCAAGACCCACCCTGAAGGGTGACCTTCATAATTGGTGGGCCCCCTTGCACCAAATCCATGACTACTGGTTAAGTGCCACCCTTGCCTAACATGAGCCCACTTCACCCTCCCAGCTGTCCTTTGAGAGAGGAAGTAGCCTGATTCTCCCTCTACAGTCCAGAAAAACACCTCAGCGGGGGGGTACCGGGCAAGGCTGCAGAGCCAGGTTCGGACTGAACCCTCTGCTCGCAGGCCATGTCCATGCCTGGCTCCCTCCTCGGCCCTTGCTTGGAAAACTTCCAGCAGGCCCACAAAAATCAGAAGCCTGAAGCTGGCCAATCCTGAAACACCCCCGGGCACTGGAGCCCCGCCTTACGTTGCACACCTGTTGATGCTGGAACTCAGGGCCGGGTTGCCAAAGGCAGGGGGTGGGGTCCTCTGGCCCCTCCCTCTGACCTCAGTGGGAGCTGCACGCTTCTAATGGCCAATGGCATGGACAGGCGCGGAATCGCACGGGTCACTGCGGCTAAGTGTTGTCATAATTCTCTCCCCGGGAGCGATGAACTCCATCTCCCTCCAGCCTGTGTGGGAGGAATGTAATCCAGTTCTCCTTGGAACCCTGAGCACATAGCGATTCCTTTCTCCTTTTGTGGTCAGGAAATGAGTTTTGCTCTGTTTTTTTTCACTTGGGGGCTTATTATGCAATTGCTTAAAATATGCAACTGGATGCAGATATTTATACGAGGATGTTGAAATGATGACTTTTTAATGGGTGCAATCTAATTATGCCATATCTGCACCCTTTTCATTTAAAAAAAAATGAATTTTATAGTGTGTGAAAGAAGTGCTTTCTGTGTGTGCGTCTGGGTTGCGTTTTTGTTTTTGTTTAGGGTATGTGGTTTTATTTAATCTCTCAGACTGTTTAAATAGATTGCAAAGGGGAAAAAAAAATCCAAAAGTATATGGCTGTGATTTAACAAGATAATTAGCAGCTGCACTTTATAACAAAATCTAAGGCAATTATCACTTCAGGAGGACCCAGAGGAATCCCAGCTGCCAACATCCTGCTTCTCTGCCAGAGGGAATGACATCATAGCTACTCCAGACAAAGGGGAGGTGGTTTCTGGTCACTGTGACGTCACTTGTTCCAGCAGACAGTCCCAGACAGCTGCAAGACAGGTGGCTGCTGCCTAGGACGTGAAGGAGGAGGAGGGGCACCAGAAGGACATCAGTTCATTACAGGCCCAAACCCCGCCCCCACCCCACCCCCACTTCCCCTGGGCCACCAAGAACCCGGTTTCTTTAGCTTCTCCTCCTCCCCTAGTCCGTCCAGTGCCTTCCTTCTAGAAGTTCAATTGTGCCTCTCCTTCTCCCTGAAGCCTCATTTCTAAATCTTTAGCCCCACTAATCAAAATGTAGTGACTTCTTGGGTCTTGCTCACGGTCCAGTTTACCACTTAGCCAAAAATGTGTCCTTTCAAAGATGAGACTTGCTAAGTTACATCGGACAGCAAGTCAAAGCCAGCTTAAGAAGATTTGTATTGTCATGTCAGGGTCACGGTCTTTCACTCCGTGGCCAACCGTTTATCAATCTAGGCTCCTGCACACTTTGGGAACCAAAAAGCAGAGCATTCTAACACAGCCTCAGAAAATTCCAGCTAGCAAATAGGAATGTGTCATTGGTTAAACCTGAGACATAAAATAGAACCATGATTATCTCATTCCCTGATTATAAATTCCAGCAAACGTTTAAATGCATCATGGGATAGCCCAAGATGCACTTAAGTATTGAATGCACGGTCAGTCTTTTGAATTATTCCAAAGGGAGAAAGTGAGTCTGATTTCCTCGTAATCTCAAGAGTCACAGACCCGCAGGCTGATTCTGGTTACAGGCAAGCAGCTGGATAACGTGGCAGCTAAAGCCTTGTACGTCACAAAGCCAGATGACATTCTTGGGGCCCAAGAAGGAATTTATTCTCTGTCCTTTGACAGTTAAACCGCAAAAGATGTGAGCTTATTCTTGCTCTCTCACTCTCTCTCAATCCTCCCTCCCCCCGAAAACCAGCCCCCACCCCCACCCCCACCTGAGGCCCAAGTTACAAACTGGTGGCAAATAACAGGGTCAGGACATCTCTCATTTCTTCTTCCAGTGTCAACTACAAGACTCTGGGCCACACAGGAAATGAAATGAGACTTGAACAGCTCCACGCAAGTGAGACCCCCAGGTCTCACGCGAACACGGATGCTAACCCTGAGGTAACAATGACGGGTCTGCCCAGAATTCAGCCTCCCTCTACAGCCAGGCAGAGTTCTGCAGCCCACACAGCATGGATCCTTTGGCTCCGTGCCATTCTGGGCCTTCTCGCAAACTTCCTGCTTCCTTTATGGAAAACAGGTGTCCACATCTTCATGCATTAGGTTGGATGTCCGGCAGGGCCTGGGCGGAGGGGCTGCTCCTATTGTCTCTTACTGTTTAACCCACCACCCAGTCTTAGTGGGATACACAACCCTTTCGGTATGCTCCCAGATTGCGGGGCTTCAGAATTCAGACAGGGCGCAGCCGGGGTGGCTTGACCCTGTGCTATGATGTCTGGGGCGTCGGCTGGGAAGACCTGAATGCTGAAGGGTGACTTGCTGACTGGGGACTGGAATCATCTGGAGGCTCCTTCACTCACATGCCTGGCGCCTGGGCGAAAATGACTCGAAGGCTGGGCTCATCCGGGACGGTTGATAGGCCCACCCACATGTTGCCTCCTCGTGTGCATGGGGCTTCCTCACAGCGTGGCAGCCAGTTGTCAGACTTGTCCCATAGGCCCCTGGGAGCTCCCAAGTGCGGGTGTGCCAGCAAAGAAGGCAGAAGCTGCATGGCCTTTATGAGCTCATCTTGCAAGTCCCATAGCACGACTCTTGTAATGTTCTTTTGGTTGGAACTGTCATCAGCCCACCCAGAATCCAGAGGAGGGGTCAGAGAACCCACCTCTCCATTGGAAGAGGGGCAAAGAATTGCCTGCCATGTTCCAAACGCACCACGAGGCGGACTTCTCTGTACAGGGCCCACTGTCACCTTCAGCCAGATGTTCAATGTCACTTGAACCACAGGACACCATTCTTCCATCAGGATTGGTGGCATTAGGGCAATGCTGGGCATGCAGAGGAGAATGGGGGAGTAGAGGGTGAGGTACAAAACTCTGATTTGTCTATTTTCAGTATCTACTTCTTTTCTCTCGTTTCTGAAGGTCTACAAAGGCCCCCTCAGACCCTTCCTCTTGCCATTTTTTTTTTCCAAAGTAAGTGGAAAGGGATGAGCCACGTGGCATTCTGAGTGCAGAAAATGTGGCTGCCATGGCAGAGTGTTGGGAGAGAAAAGCAGGAGGTCTGCGGGGAGGAAGCAGGTTTGTCAGTGAGCCAGGGATGGGGTGATCTAGACAGGAGGGACCCTGTTCAGGTTGGAGGCACAAAGCTGTTTCACTTCCTTCTTTCTCTCTCCCCACCCTCAAAGCTTCAATGCGGGCTCCGTTAGCTTGAGACTCCATCTCAGGGCTGCTACCTGCGAAGGGAAGTGTGAAAATAGAAAACTATGATAGAGTATCTGAGATCCTGGCCAGTGTTCTTGGCTAGACAGCATGCTGGAATGTTTGTTTTCCAGTCTAGTCCCAAAGATGCGTCTGGTGACCTGCCTGGGCCTCTGCAAAAGCACCCGACATTGATTCAGGCCTGGTCAGGTGTAGAAATAGGTAACAGAAGAGGGATCCCAAATCTGGCTGGAGAGTTTCTGGCCCAGGGAGTGCACCCCCGTCCCTTTCATGGCTGAGGGAACCAAGGCTCAGAGGGGCTGTGACTGGCCCAGGGTCACCAGTGTGTCAGTGGCTGGGTTGGAACTATGTGCCACCCTGCTCTCTGCCCAGGGGCATTTTCCACAGCCAGGAGTGACAGGGAAAAGCCACTAATCGCCAGCGTTTAGCCAGCTCCATCAGCTGCCTTGGGCCTCAGGGCCTACCAGGAGGGTCCTGCCCACCTCCAGGAATCCACAGAGGCCCCTCGGGCTGCCAGGGCCACGTCACCACTGCCTGCGGTCTGCCTGGCTAATGGCAGCGGCTGCAAAAGGAGCGAAGCAGCGGTAATTACAGCATCAAGGAATCACAAATGGATCTGCAAAGATGACATTAGGAGCATTAGACATGGCACGGCTGCCTCCAGAGAGGTCGCTGGGAGGAGGCCCGGGCGGGGGCCAGGGGACAGGAGACAGACTTGCCTCTGTCTCACCCCACCCCCTTTGTCCCCAGCCAGAGCTGTGATGACAATGGCAGGATTCACAAGCCCCTCGCCGAAACCACGTCAGCCGGCAGTCTCGTGTGTGTCAGCGAAGATAACAGATGTCTTTCACAGGGAAGTAATTGCTTGAAACGCAACTGGACAACCCCCTAGGAGGTTGCATTAGAAGGAGGGAGCCTTGCTTTGGAGTCTGGGTGGGGGGTGACCTGGTAGACCGCCCCCTCCCCAATTCCCATGATCCTTTGACATCCTAATGAGCTTTGCAGGCTTCTGTGGAAGATAATTATTACGTCAGCGATGCCCGCCTGCCCCTCTGGCCAGCCTGGTTGGAGGGGTGATCACAGTAGGGTGGGGGCTTCCTGGAGGCTATTTGTTGCTGGAGGAATTCCCCAGAGACTAGAGGGAGCTAAGAGAGGAGGACTGGAGAGACGGGCAAGGCCTGGGTCAGTTTCCATCTCCAAAGCCTGAGAAATGGGTTCAATGTGGAAAGGCCGGGGGCTGCCTTTGGCCAAAGCTGGCACCGGTAGATGTCACTGTAAGGAAAGGAGGGGCCCCGGGGCTGTCTGTGGACCGTGCTGGTAAAAATAGAGCTTTCCTGTGTTCCCACTGCCAAGTCACCAAGCCTGGTGATTTATAAGGCTGGGAGCAGACGTGTGTGTAAATGTTTTTGCGTGCGAGATGTGTAGCCAACCGCGGGCTGGCTTTTTTGAAACTTACAAGGAGAGAGGGAGGGAGGGAGAGGCAGCCAGGGTGGGAAGCACATGGGCCACTTTTATGTAACACTCCTCTGATACACTCCGCAGTGGGGATTTATGCTCTCTTTGAAGTAAATTGCATCCCGGTGCACCATAGCATGAAAGTTAAGATTTACCATGGCTGGGACCTCCGAGACCCTGCTGGAAGCTAGAATAATTAGCACAGCATTTGGCTGCCTCTCCTCCCGCTCTGCGGGCGGTGACAGGAGTGGCACTAATAGATCTTCCAGGCCTGGGCCCCGTGTGTTTGTTATGAGGTCCACCGTGGCTGTGGGCAAAGAGGATTCTGGTCAACAGGAGACATGCAGGTAGGGGACGGGTGGCTCTGGGACAAACTCCATTGCTGGGAACAGTGACCTGAGCCTACTGGAGGTATTCCTCTGTCAAAGGAAGGGGCTGGGCCAACGTGAGCTCATGAGGAACCCTGGGAGCTCATTTACAAACAGATTTCAGTGTCAGGCTCCTGGCTTGCTACAGGTGGGCATCCTGGGGCACCTGGCCAGTTTGGGGATCCCTGGATTATATCAGCTCCAGTATTCAATGGTTTTCAGAGGGCATTTTTAACCCCTCCCCCAAGTCCTCCTGACTTTTCTCCCCACCCCCTTGCAGGCATCTTCTCAGGGTCCTTTCCCAGATCCTTCATGCAGGAGAAGTGAAGAAGTGAACTTGATCAACAAATGCCAGTCCCACGAAAGAATTCTAACAGCTGCTGGCCACCCCAGCTGTGTGACCTTAGACAACTCCCCGCCCCTCTCTGAGCTTCAGCTTCCACCTGTGTATCATGATGGGGTTGGATTTTCATCACATAGTCTTCAAGGGCCTCCTTGAATATACTGGAATATCTCTGACCCTCCTTGTCCCCAGAATACCCACACAGAGTTCTAAGGCATCAAAACGCAGAAGTAACATTCAGTAAGGGGGTCCCAGGCTCACGATAGGATGCCACTTGGGGGAAGAGGCCAGCAGCACTGATCACTGCAAAGATTACAAGCACCTACTCAGCAAGGGCTGTCCCAAGGTTTCAACAAGGTCACGTCGTCAGTTATCTTTCCCCACAACAGAGCAGTTTCCCAGGATGCCTAGAGACCCCAGTTCATAATCAAAATAAGAAAGCTACATGGGGTAGCATATCCCTAAGCTCTCATCTGAGTCTTACAACCTTCATTTGATGTGGATTATAAAATGGTCCCCATTTCATATCTGAGGACACTGAGGCTCCAAGAAATTGACTGGCCCAAGTGAATCAACAGAGCTCGTATTATAGAAATAATAGATGTTGAACTGAAGTCCATATGAGGGACAGTCTCACTCTGCCACACTAGCTGAGCGAACTAGGTAAACGGGAAATTCTCAAGGCCCTGGTTTTGTCATCTGTAAAATGGGTATGAACTAGACCTTAATGAGTTCTTACAAGGGCGAATGGAGCTAGTATACGTGAAAGGGACACACAGGGAGACCTCCTTGTAGGTGAGGTGAATAAGCAGAACAAAGTTCCCTGGGCCAGAGGGGCTTGGCCAGTAATAGGAGAGTTGGGCTTCAGACCCAGGCTGCTGGCTGCAAGCCACCATTCCCTCCCGGGCCTCACGTGGTGCCTGGCATGGGTCAGGCCCAGCAAATATTTGCTGAACTGAATTACACCAGCTGTCACCACAGAGGCCTCACAGTTGAGAAGTGTTGGAGAAGTAGTAGATAAAGCTTTGAGAACTGCAGAAGGTTCTCAAAGGGACTCAGGGGACAGTAGGGTAGAGAGAGTTTAAGAAAGAGGAGAACCACGTTTTAAAAGTTCATGATCCAGAGTGCCATGGACATTGGGACCAGAATTAGGAAGTGAGCAGAGGTTCTTGGGCACATTCCCCAGACAAATCCCCAAAACGCCCTGAACATCTTTCAGGTGGATTGTCCAAGGCTGGTGATGTGGGGAAAATCTGACCATCGAAGCGGAACCAGCAGCCACAAAAGCCACGTAGGATTCCTGAATGAACTGTCTTCTGCTCCTCACCCTTCCCCACCACACTCGAATTCTCCTCTGCCGTGTAGACAGGAGCATGGGAGGGAGACATGAAGAGGTGTGTGGGGGGGGGGGTTCCTCCATTCTAAATCCTAGACCCAGAAGGGTAGGAGAGGCTTCAAGTCACCCCAGCGATTTGCCAACCCCTCCCCCACGCCAGGTTCTCTCAGGTCTATCCCTGAGCTGAAAGTGTCCAGACATCCCAATCCCTAGAATGTTCCAGAGGACCTGCCTTTTGCCACATGGAGGGGAAAGCACACTCAGAAGAGTCTCCCTCCATGGTTGGGGTTCAAGGCTCCCCTGAGTAATTACCCCTTGCATCCAGAGATACGTCCTTTTGCTGAAGTCACAGCCAGGACAGCTGACACAGACTTACCCAGCAGACAGGACAGCAGAACACTCCAGGGCTCTTGGTCTCTCCTCAAAGATCAAGGATGGATGGATGGATGGATGGATGGATGGATGAACCAAGGTCCCCCAGCTCTGGGTGGCTTCTTGCTCTGGAGCCTTACAACTTTTGCAATTAGGTTTTCTCCAAATGTCTTGCCTACTTTCTCCCAAATACAGCTTTATCTTTTTTTAAGATTTATTTTATTGAGAGAAGTTGAGAGAAAGAGAGAGGGGGAAGGGCCCAGAGCAGTCTCCATAGTTGTAGATCATTAGTTGTGACATGGTTTCATTCCACACAGGTGGATGTGGGGCCACACGGGGCAAAAACCAGTCCCAGGAACCTCCCGCATGAGAGGTCAGAACCTTCACCATCATCCCAGAAGTTAGCAGTTGTGCTGCAGGTCAGCATATGGGTTTATACAGGTCAGGGCCAGGAATCAAACCCCGGACCTCACAATTGCAAGGCAAGTGCTCAACCTACTGAGCCATCCCGGCATCCCCCCAACTACAGCTTTAAAACCCTCCCTTTTCTGATCCTTGGAAGACAACACACAAGCGGGTGACATCCAGTAAGAACCGGTCGAGTTTTGTTAACGACCATTCCACACATTTGACATTCTGGAAAGAGGGAGGGCTTGGAAGCAAACAGACCTGGGATTGCAAACCAAACCTCACGCCACTGAGCTGTATGACCTTGGACAACCTACAAAGCCTCTCTGAACCTATTTCATCATCTGTAAAATGGGGTTCATAATCACGACCTCTCAGGAGTGTTTTGAGAAAAGAGCTCACTCACAAGCAGTACCTGGCCCGCACTAGACCCTTTCTCTTCAAGGAAGTGAGCTAGCCTCAGTGGAAAAGTGCCTAGCCTTCGGCGACTAAACTGGTCTGGGTTGGAACCTGCTCAACCACTGACTGTGTGGCCTTGTGCCAAGGGAGTGGATTCCAAGCCTCAGTCTCCTCATTTATAAAAGTGTTACTAATAATACCTACCTCTCAGGGTTGCCATGAGGAGTACAGTAGACATTTGATGGAAAGCTTCCAGCACACATGAGAGCCCTTCTTATCTCTTGTGAAGGGAGATGGGGAAACTGAGGCACAAGATGACCTGCTCAGACAGTGAAAGAGCAATGAAGCCACGAGCTATGCTGAGGCACCTCTAAGGATGCCGTTAACCATGCCTGTCCCCCACCCCACAGGCCTGAGGGAACAGAATCCTTCAGGCTCCTTATCAACCGAGGTTTGGCTTCACCTCGAACTGGCTGCAGCTTGAAGGATGAACAAAGGCCTGAAAGCTCATTTCGTCCAGTTTCCTGAACTCCCCAAAGCCAGCACAGCCAAGTGACAGACAACGCTGGGGCCCCACCGTCGTGGCTCCCAATCCTGGTGCCACCACCTGGGCTGTGTCTCAGTATTGGGAACAACGGTGCCCACCATAAGGAGTAGGTGCAGTGGTGAGACAGTGCCTGGCATATGCAAAGTCCCAACCACGTGAGCTACCATGACTGTTCGCTCTTTGCCACGTAGAGCTTTGATCTCTCAAAGACCCATTAATCGCTCATCCCCTTCTTCAAGAGATTGGAAAAAAAAAAAACCTCAGCAAATGAAATTCTACATGAAATCACCGCGGTAATATTTCTGCTGCCAGGACAAATCATTAGGAAGGGGAGAACCTGGCAGCGACAGCACCGGCCTGCTCAGAGTGGACAAGGGACATTAATACAGCCGCTTCCCGTCTCATGGCTGGGGAAGAGAGAAGCGAAGTAAAAGGCTGCAGGAGGAGGGGACACTGGAAGGAAGGGGGTCTGTCAGTCTGAGCTTCGGAGAAAGCAAGACCCCACCTGAGGACCATCGTCCCGCAGCGCCCCCGCAGCCGGCCTCGGGTTCTGCTGCTCGCTCCTCCCAGACCCGGGGCCTCCTCAGGCCCGCCCTGCCTCCATCCCCCACAGAGCACTGGGCAGCGGAGCCTCGCTCCCCGTGAAGCCAGCCCCAAAGGGCTGCTGACACAGGCTCGGGCCCCTTCGGCCTCTCTCTCACCTTCCCAGCCTCTCCCTGGGCATCACGTTCCCCAAGTGAAGAGTGAGGGGTCTGGCTAAGGTTGTGGTTTCCGAAGCTGTTGTTTGTTTGTTTGTTTGGGGGGGGTGGGGTCCCAAGGGTAGGCAGGGGGGTTGGTGGAGGCTGAGGTGGGGTGTGGGCCTCCGCCTTGCTTCTTTCAGGGCTGATCCACCACGAGCCGATTTGGGGACTGCGGTGACAGATAGATAGGATTTTGTTTAGCAAAAGGGTTCTACTACTTCAAACTCAAGAATGGATAAAGCCCCTCAGGAGAGGGTCTCCTGCCACCCCTCCCCTTCCCAGTGTCCTCTGTCCCAGCAGGCACCAAGGACAGGCCGGGGGAGGTGGCTTGGACCTGGCTTGGGTTGCAGAGACCTTGTTGATCCTCATTCCCGAGCAGCCGGCGGGCCTTGAGCGTCACCGTTTATCCTCCAGCAAGGGCTGGCTGGACACAAGGCCTTGGCCCAAGGCCCGCCTGCGGGAGCCAAACCCAACAGTCTCCTTGGCAGAGGAGGTGACCAGTGGGCAGAAGGAACGCTGTTCTGCCTGGGCTCGGGCGTACCCGAAGGGTGTCTCGCTGGTCCCCATGGGGCGGCTGAGAGTCACATGCTGAGCTCAGCCCTGGGGGGGTCTCAATGGCAGCTCGCCCTGCCGGGGGCGAGTGGGCAGCAAAGAACGGTAAAGGCGCGGGGCCGGCCTGAGCCCATCTTGGGACCTTCCGGAAGTGGTGTAAGCGCCCAGGCCCCGCCCACTCCCTGTCCCCCGCCCCCCATTCTAAATCCAATCTGGGGGTCCCTGAGCAGAAGGCAGGGACCCCTGGTGGAGTCGGGGAGTCAGATCATTTCCTAGCAGCATGCTTTGTCCGGGGTGAGGAAGCGCGTGGGCATGTTTGACACACCAAAGCTAAGAAGTAGAGGCGGCGTTGGCTTGAAGAAGGAAGGTCCAGAAAGGGTGGCCAGGGGCCCAGCGCCTCTTTCTGGGTGTGGATCGGGTGTCACAGTCAAGGCCCTCTGCGTGAGGGCCCCTACCGGTTCTCCCCCCACCAGCAGCCAGCCTCTCCCTGCCACGGGACTCACCTGCTAGCCCCTCTGGACTTGACAACTGAACAGTCGGGCCACTCTCCTGTCTCTGTGTCTTTGCCGACTCCGTTCCCCCGAATGGAATGCCCATCCCTTTGCTCAGCCTTTCCTCTTCCTTCTCTACCTGGCAGGCTCCTGCTCACCCTTCAAAACCTATTTGTCCTTCCTCTGTAAGGTCTTCTCTGCTTCCTTCCAGAGAGAGGCTCTCCCCCGCTTTTCTGTCCTCCCCCCCCCATCTCACACACAGCTCCACACTCACATACATATACACATACACACATACACACGTTGTTTGTGGTCGTTGCTATGTTTGTTGGAAGAATTTGTCTTTGGCCTGAATTACTGGACTGTGAGCGCCTTTTTCAAAGACTCTATAGCATTTTGTGTGCACGTATACTTGCAAGATTGTATGCGTTTTTGGTCTCGCCTACCTAAAAAGATCTCCCTAAGATCGCATCAGGAGTAGTGAGAAGCGCCATGTGTCAGCAGCCCCGTGTGTGCCCAGCACCCAGCAGGGATTCCCCTCGTCACCCCCGCAGCATGGGGACCCTGTCGCTCTAGCGCACAAGTATGAAATCTGAAGGTCAGCATGCTCAGGTATCCTGCCCAAGGTTGCACCGCCAGGGAAGCTAAGCCATCGCACCATCACCATTGTTTGGGGTTTGTTTTTCTTTAAGATTTATTTTTTTATTGTTTTATGAGAGGGGAGAGAGAGAAGGGGAAGGGCCCAGCGCAGTCTCCATAGTTGTACATCATTAGTTGTGACATGGTTTCATTCCACACAGACGGATGTGGGGCTACACAGGGCAGGAACCAAACAAGGGTCCTCCTGCATAGGAGGCGAGATCCTTCGCCACCATCCAGTGATTACCAGCTGTGCCACAGTTCAGCACTTGGGTTTGCACAGGCCAGGACCAGGATTTGATCCCCGGACCTCGGTGTGTTCACTGCTTTCTCTCCAACACAGTGCTGCTGCCAGACGGGCTTCCCCCATTCTCTACCCCCAGTGCCTGCCAGTGGAAGCAGCATCCGTGCCTGTGAAGTGATTGAGCAACTATCGGAAAGACAGCCTGACCCCATTCAGAGACAGTGCCCTGCAGATCAGGTGGCTCTTGCTACTCAAAGTGAAATCCTTGGACCAGTAGCATCCACGTCACCCAGATGTCCCCGATATGTGCACAGAAACCTAGAATGTTTGTGAGTGTTTTAATATGCATGCTATCATACTGAATGTATTTTGTGGTTGCCTTGAATTTTAGTTCTTCAACAAATAATTTCCTGAGCTCAAGGCCACACCTGGGAAGTTTGTGCCATAATATTTTCAGTGCTCAGGGTCTCCAAAGGTGACTTCGGCCTTGGTTGGAAGATGCTAGTGTGGTCCCAATACCAAGTCCCATAGAGCCACAAAATTCTAGGCTCTCATACCCTTCTAAGAACTTTGATATGCCTTCATCAAAAGACAAAGTCTAGTCCCCTGCACTTGAAGCTGGGTGGGTTGTTGTGACTGAAGGACAAGTGGCACTAGGTGACTCGTGAGACTGGGCCAGGGAGGGCAACTCAGCTCCCCACAGCTCTCTCTTGGAATGCTCACCCTTGGAACCTGGCCACCATGCTGTTAGGAAGCCCAGGCCTTGGGAGAGGTTCATGGAGGGGCTGAAGTCAGTAGAAAGAGCATCGAATGAGGTGTCTGGGGCTCAAACCTATTTAAAAATTATGCATTATGTATCCAAAATTCAGCTTGGACTGAGCGGCGCGTATTTTATCCGCGAAATCAGGCAGCCTTACCCAGTGGCCACACTTATAAAATTGGGGGCTTAGACAGCATGGTCTCCGAGGCCAGGAAACCTCCAGACGAAGCTGGCTGTGGATCAACACCCTACCTGGGTGCGATCCCAGCTCTGTCACGGGTCACGGCCTGGTGTTGGGCACGCTCCAAGCCTCATCTGCAAAATGGGGATGATAACGTCGCTTCCCTCTCCGGGAGATCGTGAGTATTTCATGAGACCTTGTGTACAAAGCGCTTAAATGTGTCAGGCACACCGCAAGTGTAAAATCCAAGTGAGATGTTATTATGACTCTCTCCAGCACCGTAGTGCTGTGGTCCGTAGGCAACCGTTATTAAGCAACAGGCGTCTTTGTGCCAGTGTGTGTGCACGCGTGCACACACGTGCAGGCACACGTGCGCCTGTGGGTAGCCTATGAAGGTCAGGAAGCTGCCGGGCTCACCCTGCAGGCCCAGGCACTCGGTGTCCAGCCAGCAGTTGTCGAGGAGTCCCACTCCCCACTGCGCTCAACTCCCACAGCTAATAACCCTGCAAAATGAGGCCTGTGGCTGTACTCTCCCTGGCTCGGCATCTTTGTGGGCAGGTTTTTAATTTTAAGCAGGAGAAAACGCATCAGGTATTTGAGGCTCCTGGGGGGCAGCTAATGCTTCCTGTCAAATGCTCACCCTGGGGTGCTTTGTTACCCTGACACCTCCCGAACTCCGAGTCAGCGGCAAATTGCAGGACAAAATTCTGATGCTGCAAGTTTATTGCATATTCATAGAATTTAGGCCCATTAGGCAACATTAGCTTTTTTTTTTTTTTAACTTTTTATTGAAGTCTAACCTACATTCAGAGAAGTGCACATATCTTCAGTGTACAGCTGGATAAATTCTTACAAGCTGAAAGCACCCGTGTAGGAGTTCCCAGGTCGGGACACAGAACATCACCAGCCCCCGGAAGCCCACCCCACCCCGACCCCACACCCCGGCACCATCACACCCTCTCTCGGTCACTGCATCCCCAGGGGAGGTATTCTGCCTTTGCACAGGGAGCAGGTCTGCCTATCTTTGAATCTAACGTAAATGGATCATGCAGTATGTCATCTTTCAGGTCTGGCTTCTTTTGCTCAACGTTATGATGATGAGATGTATCCAGTTTGCTGCGTGCAGCTGAACTTTACACATTTTCGTTGCAGTGGTCGCATGCCATCATGTGAGGATTCCACCATTTATTTCTCCATCCCGCTGTGGAGGGGCTCTGGGGTGGGTGAGTCTGACTGTGGATATCTCAGTGTGTGCCTCTTGGTGGGTGACACCTACCATGGGTGTCCACCTAGGCATGGAACTAAAGGTAGACATTAGTTCACGCGATAAGGCCAAACTCTTTCCTGTAACATCAGCTTTTTATTCCTCAGGCTGAACACATCAAAGAAAGGAAAAAAATATAAATTAAAAAATGTCAGATACCATTCTAATCAATTGCTGTGGAAGAAATGAGCAAAGTGGTGACAAGAAAGGGAGATTTCCTTTTTAACCTGTGCGCTGAGAAACGGTGGAAGGGCTCTTTAAAAAATGACCTGCTCCCATCTGCTCTACGAGCTCCCTCTGCCCGAAGCTTCCCCGGTTCTTCCTCGCAGAAGCAGGTGCCCACAGCACAGTGAACACTGGTCCCCTGTGGATCTTGTTGAAATGCTGATTCTGCTTCTGGAGGTCCCCGTGGAGCCTGTGATTTGGTACAAGCTCCCTGTGGAGGCCCCTGGTTCGGTTCCCGCCCAGTGGGGTCCCACACCCACCTGTGTGGAATGAAACAATGTGACAACTAATGATGCTCAACTATGGAGACAGCTCTGAGCCCTCTCCCCTTCTCTCTCTCTCTCTCTCTCTCTCTCTCTCACACACACACAACTTCTCTCAAACAATAAAATCATTTTTTAAAAGGTGGGCTTCTTGGGTCCATCTCACTTTTAAAAAACTAGAAGGAAAAAGGTAAGACAGGTTGGGAAAGTGAGAGGAAAGAAAGAAATATGCAAAGGTTACCAGAGGGTGTTAGAATACAAAGCGCAGTTGTTAACATGGTCAGTGTGGTAGAGTGGATTATTGTTACAACTTTCCCTCTCCCGGAGATAGACTCATGCACGCGCTCACACCCTTTGCCACGCCACCGCATGCCTCCTAGCTGACCAGATACAGCAAAGGATGCCCCCTTGTCTGCTGGCTTAGGCCTCATGACTGGTTTTGCCTAGTGGACAGAAGTGACAGTGTGCTGGTTTCAAACTTTGACCTTAGGAAGCATTGCTTCTAATTGCCCTCTTGCCTTACCCTCAGCCATGAGAAAAGCCTGCCCCAAGGACTTGTTTCTCCTTCAGTCTTGGCCTCAGAATGAGAGAAATGTGGAGCTGTCCTGGGCCCCACCCAAAGCCAGGAGCCCAGTCTTGGCCCATAGAGCCTCGCTGAACTTCCGGCAATCAGAAGATCTATGAACGGGAAGTAAATGTTTGATGCTGCCAGCCCCAGAGATTTGAGGGCTGTTTGTTCAGCAGCAGTATTGCAGCAGAAACCTGACTGGTACAGCCTATGAGATCCTGAGTAATCTGGTCATTGACAACCATTCCAGTTCCAGTTCCCTTTATACGGACCTTTTGTTGACCAAATTCTAGCCACACTGGCCTTTTTTAGTGCCTCAGACAGTTAGTCTTCTCATAAGGTACTCGTTCTACCCAGATGATTTTCTCCTCTCATGATAGCTTATTTCTACTCATATCGCATATTCGGAGGCTCTCACCTGAGCACCCAGCGCCACCTCTCTCAATTGGCTGCCACCTTATTTGGCTTCCTGAGAACTCCTTGTCTATTCCTCGTCCCCGTCAATGTGATTTATGATTTTACATCTCTGTGATTATTTGACTTCTGCCCCCTCCCCTACTGCCCTGCAAGACTCACGAGGGCACAAACGACGCTCCTTTTTGTCCATCAATACATCCCCACTGATAATGAGCAAGGTGCCTGGGACATGGTACTCTATTGAATAAATAAACATGGCTGAGTGGTTCCCATGTACGACAGGAATCGGGGAGGGGGGGGACCTCCTTCCCAATGCAGATGGGCTGCAATGAATGAGGTGGGATTTCATCTGAACCCTAAGCTATGGGTCAAATTTCATATGAGCAAAGACGTGGCCAGGGGGAACTGCAATGGCTGTAGGGAGCAGTGAAGGAGAGAGCAGGAACAGGGTGTTACTATTGTCAATACTGAGACGTGGCGGGGGGGGGGGTGGCAGGGCTCTGTCCCTCCCAGCTGTGGAGTTCCGACGTGACCCAGCAGTTAGGGAGTGGGGAGCCACGGATGAGTTTTGAGCAAAGACAGAGGGTAACAGTCATTACAAGTTTCTTCTAGAACAGGGGTCCCCAAACTATGGCCCACGGGCCAGATGCGGCCTGCGAGGCCCTCTCAGCCGGCCCGTGGAGACCTTTCTATCTGAATAAAATAATATTAAATAAATAATTAAAAACAACATCTACCGGTATGTTTTGATTCTTTTTTATTTGGACCTCGAGTGTGTAGTCGGCCCCCAAACTGCTGTTTGATAGTTAATGCATCCCACGGGCCATAGTTTGGAGACCCCTGTTCTAGAAGATGGCAGCTGGGAGTCAGTAGACTGGTATGAGGTGAGGAAGAACCTGAGGGATGAGAAAAAGAACACTGTGTCACAAAGACAGTCATGGCTGGGGCGGTCACACAGACCAGTCCTCCCACTAACGGAGCTCAAGAAAAATTTGTTGACGATAGTGACTGGATATGGTGGAATAACCTCCATGTTTCTGCCTTGAATGATGGGGGGGTATGGGGTGACCCCTAAGAGGTGCAAGGAAGGCAGGAGAATGGGCTAGTTTGGTGGAGAGGAGAGTAAGTATCATGTAGGTGTCGAGTTTGATGTGAGCACGTGTTGTCCAAAAAGCAATTTGAAGGGACATATGAGAATTGGGGAGAAGAGCTAGAGAAAGTGCCCTAGTTTGGGTTTCCCCAGAAGCAGCCTCTAAGAAGGACTGGTGTGCTCGTGGTTTAGGAGGAGATGCTCTCCAGAAACACTGTGAGGGGAGAGAAGTAAGACAGGGAAGGAAAGGGACCCATCAATAAAAGGTGAGTGTTCGCGCAAGGTAGCATTGTAGGCCAGTGGAGCTCAATCCTCCTGGGGACCTCTAAGGAAACATTATGAAGACATGCCTCAGATCTCTCCCTCAGAGTTCAGGGAGCAGGGTCCTTCCACACCAATGCCTGTCAGTCTTTCCTTGCAGGCTCTTCTGGGGATTCCTTATCCCTTGGATTTCCACATGCTGCGCACAGAGTTCTGGTGGCCAAAGAAAGCCATCGAGCAAGGAAATGCAGGTTCTGGCTGTTGGAAGTGGGTAGCCACACACAGAAATAGCATGGAAAGGGTCTGTTTTCAGTCCCTGTTACAGGACAGGCACACCCTTAGATACTTGTGAGTGTTATCAATTCCATCCTCACAAGAACCATCTTAAAGATGAGGAGACAGAATCCCAGAGTAGTAACTAACAGCTATAAGTGCTGGGTCATGGAGACCCAATTTGCCAGGTGGACCAGAAAACACAGGGCCATGGCGACTGCAGGGTATTGGTGAGACTCAGAAACGTCCACCCCAAGAGGCCACAGTAGCAAGAGGAAATGAAGGCAAACGGAGAGAACTCTCGCAAATGCCACAGTAATAGCGGCCACGTTTAATTCCCTGAGTAATAAATACCTTGTCGTGAAGCACAGTTAATAAAGAGTGGAGAAACCCTACTATGGTAAGTTTCTAAGATTCTTAAGGAAAGGAAGTACTGATGCAGACAGAGTTGGGAAACCTATTCAACAGGGCCTGCTCCTGAAGATGAGAAGACTGTCACCCGAGAAAGTTCACTTGTGGGAGGAGAGGTCACCCAGGGGCCAGCTCACTGGGTGCCAACCTGCCCAGTTGATCTCATGCCTGAGAAAACAAGCAAAACACTGACGGGCCGGGTATTGCAAACAGAACACCTGGTTTTCCCAGCCACATCAAGGGCGAAACGAAAGGAAATTAATTTCTTGATGCCACATGAAGGCCAAGAATTGGTTTTGCAGAATTGTAGCAAATGGCCGGGAAAATATGAACCCAAAACACTGGAAGGCCCAGTTAATGCTAAACAAATTATTAATCATTAACAATAGTTGAAAAACAGACCTAGGCAGGCAGATGGAAGGAAGTGGGGTTGAGGAGGCTGTAGAAAATGGAGACGCTCTGGTGCTTTTAAGCATGTGAGAGGTTATTAGTTATTTTCTTACCGTTTGCGATTATCACTGAGGCAGTGTGGGAAGCAGGTGGAGTGAAGAGGGAAGGGTGATCATCTCCGAATTACCTGGGGAGTTTTTTCAAGACACAAGTGACGTATGCTACCTCTAACTTTAGCAAATCTTCCAGGATGTCTACCTCATACTCGCTTTGCTATCTGACATCTGTTGTGCTACCCTCTTGTCAACAGATGGTATTTACTGCCATTTTCATGTCCTGAGACTACCTCCCCCTTCTGCTGGCTTCCATGAACAACAAAAGGCTGACAAAGAGTTCTTCCCCCGTGGTCGCTCTGACCAGCACCCAGGTGACATCATTGAGCCCCTGACAACAAGATCAAGACCACCTCACACATTCTTGTCCCTCCTGCCCCCCACATAGTGCCCAGCACATAGACAGGTGGTCATTGAACGAATGACGCAGACATATCCGCAACACAACCAGGATGCCCACTTCCAGGCATTTCCTCAAAAGCAGGTAGATTACTGAAATCGTCACGGCCTGTCCCTCGGTGGAAATCGGAAAAGAAGAAATACCCAGTCACAGGCAGCAGGATGCTGAGCCAATGACCTCTTGAGGAGAATCTTAGTCCTCTCAGCCCCAAGCAGCAGCAGCAGCAGCAAGCTGGGGTCAGTCTACGCTGTCACGGGTCTCCCAAGGGTTCCATGACGGTCCTAGCTCCTGTGACAGACATGGCAGCTGTGGCTTTCATGGCTGTCAGGCTGTCAGGACACTCTCAGAGCTCTCAGAAAGGGCTGCTTAGGAAGATCCCCACCAGACTGTCCTCGTGCTCAGCCCTGGGTGATTTATGGCCACGTCTACACACACACACTCACTCATCCTGTCCACAGACGGAATCTGGGCTAAGGCCCATAAAATAGGCAACAGCTATTGGCAAATTCATTAATTAGGATTCTGTTTGTACTTTTATTGTGAAGGAAAATCATTTGTCAGCTTAAAGTCAGACTCAGTGCCTGATGAGAACTGTTATTCTAAGAAGGTATCGACTGACAACTCTACGTGGCATTTCCTCTCTCCCCATCCCCACCGCCACCTCTGTCAGGGAAAGCCTCCACTTGTCCCTTCATTTGAATCAGGGCATTTGCTTGCATGTGGGAGATTTTGTGAGTCGCCCTCCCAGTAGGCCTACCCTCTTCTTCCCTGACAACGTAACCTCAATTTTGTTCAGGCAAAGGGCAGCCGATATGTGTTGCAGGCGATGAGCACCTCCCAACCCTACAGAGGGAAGCTTGATACGTCAAGGCCAGTCACAGCAATTCCATCTCCTGTCCCAATGACACAGTTTTGACCAATGAAGTGAAAGGACGTCTGGTGGAGCTCTTCTAAGAGGACTCCAGGAATGTAACACCTGGAGGAATGTAACACCTGGAGCCAGTGAAGCCTCTTGTCAACACAAGGAGGCAAGACAGAGGACCAGTACCAACGATACCAACGTGCCGAGAATGGCAGAGCAGAAATAGTGGAAGAAGCCTGGGTCTAAAGCAACCCAGGAATTGTCCTGCCTCTGGGCTTCTGGGTCACAGAAGATGATACTCTCCCGATTATCTACATCATTTGGAGTGGGCTTTTTGTTATTAGAATTGAAAGCACTAGATATAGCAGCAAACATCCTCCCCCAGTATAACCAACTAAAACTAAAACTACATCCAGATAGATGTCTGTTCCTATAGAGGGCCCCTGCTCTAGATATTGCTCATGGCTGCCAATTTCAGACTCTCACTACACTCCACTTGCCCTGTTTGTTGGGAAAGAACTAAAGGCCTACCTGTCACCTGCTTTCCTACCATCCATCTTGCTCTCCCTGGTAAAAGCCATTCTCTACCCCCCAAAACCATCAGAAAGCTTTAGGTCAGAGTATGCAAAGACAATACATATGCATGCGATTGTTCCACATGTGGGTGTCTTTGTTATGGGTTGAATGGTGATACTTCCCCCCAAATCCATATGTTGTAATCTTAATCCCCAGTACCTCAAAATGGGACTGCATTTGAAAATCAGGTCCTTATAAATGTAATTAATTAAGAAGTCATACTGGAGCAAGGTAGACCCTAATCCCATATGCCTGGCTTCTCTAAAAAAGGGAAAATTTGGGGAAGCCGGCATGGCTCAGTGGGTTAGGCGCTCACTTTGCAGCACCGGGGACCAAGGATCGAATCCCAGCCCCGGCCCGTGTGGACCCATATGCTGAACTGGGGAGTTCCCCCAGTTCAGTTCTCTCTCTGTCTCTGTATCTCTCTCTCTCTCTCTCTCTCTCTCTCTCTCTCTCTCTCTCTCTCTCTCTCTCTCTCCCTCTCTCTCTCTGTCAAAAACAATAAAAAAAGAAAAAAGTTTAAAAAAAAAGGAAAATTTGGATGCAGACATGGACACAGGGAAAATGGCCTGTGAAGATTGGAATTATTCTTCCAGAAGCCAAGGAAATTCCAGAAGTTTAGAGAGAGATGTGAAACAGATCCTTCCCTGGCACCTTCAGAAGGAGCAGGACACAGTTGACCTTGATCTCAGACTTGTCGCCTCTAGAACCGCACAACAATACATTTCCATTGTGTAAGCCACTCGGTTTGGGGGACTTTGGTACAGCAACCCCAGGAAATTAATCCAGTCCCTCTGGTGACTATTCGGGTCTACACAGTATGCGGAAGCACAGTTCACCTATTGAAGACTGTAAGGCCAAGGAGGGTCAGAACTCAGGTCCTCTCTAATCTGTAAAGTTTCCCCTAGTGTCCTCAGACACCAAGCTAGCTGGGCAGGCCAGCTGGGCAGCTGTCCAGGGCACCAGTCTGTTAGAGGGTCTAAAATACCACTAGAATAAATAGAAATACCCAGGCAAGTTGACACAAGTTTCCACAGGCTGCTACCAAAGTAAACAGCAGCCTTATATGGAAATTCAGAAAACACCCCTGGCTGGCATTGACCCCTTTCTTCGGGTATTTCTGTACTACACATACAGTGGCGATCGGCTGAAATTCCGAAACCAAATAAAGCAGGCTGTAACTTTCCTACTTGCCACAAACAATGATTCATTGTATTATATATATCATTTGGAAACCCTTCAAGAGGCTTCCCCACCAAAGTGTCTGACTTGAGAAATTGCCAAAGAAAACTGACGTGAGTTTAAGAACTACAAAAAGTGTAAGACATTTTGCCACTGTTGTAGGCCCAGGGGGGTCTACCCTTTTGGCTTCCCTGAGCCACGATGGAAGAAGAATTGTCTTGAGCCACACAGAAAATACACTAACACTAAGGATAGTTAATAACTTTTTTTTTTTTTTAAATCGCAAAAAGTATCTCATAATGTTTTAAGAGTTTGTGTTGGGTCACACTCAAAGCCACCCTGGGTCGCAGGTTGAATATGCCTGTTTTAGACCATTAATTTCTCTACAGGTGGAGGGAGGTAAATTAGTGAGTAAATCTATCTGGGCATAACATGTTTTCATTAATAAGTTTGGCAAAGCCAGCTTGTGAACCCACAGTATCTTTTCTCCGTGTTTTTCATGCTAAGACAATCAACAATTGTAGCTGGGCACATGGCCGCCCCAAATAAAGCCTCCATTCCCCAAATGCTCGTATCTAGGAGGGACCACGTGGATGCGTTCTGGCCAAGGAGATAGAACCACGTGACAGTTCTGCCCACCCTCTGCTGCTTCTTGATCCTGTCCTCTCTGCTAGGCAGAATGCAGCTGCGTCTTGGGCCATGAGGTGGTCTGGGGATGGGAGACCATGCCTGGCAGAGCAGTGAGCTAGAAGGAGCGTGGGCCCCTCAGGACTTCAGAGAGCAGAACGTCCGTGCCAGCCGTACACTGCTCGGGAGAGGGAAAATGGCTCTTCCTTGTTTTACCTTTCTGGGACTGACAGCCAAATGCTGTGCTGATAGGAGATCCATTCTGTTCCCTGAGTGAAGGGTCTCCAAACTCTGCCCTCGTGCAGAGTGCCATTATGACTTGGTCCCCTGGGCCAGCTTCCACAAAAGGCACTGCTGGGTGGTGGGTGGTATCATGGTGACTGTGAAGGGAGAGATCAGGCATTGGGAAGGGCAAGGTCCCAAGTCCTGGGTGAATGAGAAGGAAGCCGTGAGCCACTGTGGTGGTTTTCACACATAGCTGCAAATTCTTTGACCTTCTTTCTCTCAAGAAGTGAAGTCCAATCCCTCATGGACCAGCCCGTGTGATAGGTTTCTAGCAAAGTCCTGGGAACCCAACTGCCATGCTGTGAGGAAGCCAAGAGCCACTTGGAGAGGCCACAGTGAGGGGTTCTGATGGCTCAGCCTACAGCCAGACTTAACATCAGACGTGAGTGAGCAAAGCCTTTGGATCATCCAACCCCCAGCTTCAAGCCACCCCAGCTGACACCAAATGGAGCAGAGACGAGGTGTTTCTGCTCAGCCTGACCAACTGGGTACTGGTCATTGTTTTAAGCTACTAAGTTGGGGGATGCTTTGTTATATAGCAAGAGGTCAGTACAACAACCACTTGCTCTGTCCCACAAGCCTGAATGCCACTGGGTGTGAGTCCCACGCTACCACGGAGGCTTCTGGAAAATTCTAACCTCATTTGAGTGGGCTCCTGAAAGGAAAGCAGAGGTCCTGGTCACACATGGGCTGAAGGGCCAAAGAAGGCACAGGATGGTCAAGCATCCAAAGTGGGGCAAGTCAGGGCACAGGGAGCCAGCGGCACCTCCCTGCCTGGCAGTTCTAATCAGGGTGCATGTGCATGCACACACATGTACTCGCACACATAGACATGAGAAAAAATGAACCTCAGGCCAGAACCCAGCCCTAGAGCCCACAGGACTCTTACCCCCCATCTTGCCACCTAAAAGCCCTTCTGAGAGGGTCTGTCTGGGTTTTCTTTCACTAAGGTCAGCAGCATGAACCAGCTAGAGGGCGCTGACATTTCTGTGAGGATTTCTCAAAATGAATGTGGGGGGACCTACCCAGTGGGAGAAATCTCCACAGCTCTCTGCTAAGAGTCCAAGGTTCGTGCCTGCTATGGGCTGAATTACAACCCCCCGCCCCCTCAGATTCATACATTGAAACCCTAACCCCCAAGTGACTATATTTGGATATGAGGGGGACCCAAAAATAAAAACAGAATTGTCTTTTAGAGGGCAGGCCCCTTGGAGTACAGACTTTCCCTGCTAGGTGAGTGTTCTAGGAGCCCATCTGCGTCACTGTAGCAGCTGGTGTGGTTGTGAGAGGCTGCAATCAGCTTCAATGAATTGTTTTTGGAGACTCAAGGTCTTTGTCCATTTCACGATGGCTGATTTACACAAACAATGGGCAGCATAACAACGCACCTGCCCACACCGCGCTGAGTGTTCAGCACTTTACGACCAAAAACGGCACGACCCCCGTGCCCCGCCCTCCCTATTTACCCTATCTCACCCCGAGTGACTTTTTTTTGTTGTTTCCCTGGATTAAAAAAAAAAAAGGTATTAGAGGGAAACATTTTGCCCATGTGGAAGAGACTAAACAAAAAAACGGCAGAAGCACTAAAAGGAATCAAAATCGATGCGTTCAAAAACTGTTTTGAGCCATGGAAAAGGCGTCTCAATAGGTGTATTGCCTCAAATGCAGAGTGCTTTAAAGGGGACTGACGTTGAAACATGTAAGAAGAAGTACACAATTTTTTATAAATAAATTTAGAGGTTTGGGGGGGAGGTCCCCCCTCATATAAGGCCTTTAAAGAAGTAATTAAGGGTAAATGAGGTCACGAGGATGGCCCCTAATCCGCGAAGACAAGGGTCCTTCTAGGAAGAAGCCCCAGCCAGCTTGCTGTTTCCTGTGTGCGCACAGAGGAAAGGCCATGTAAGGACACGGTGAAGAGGCTTCCGGAAAAAGCCACCCTGCGGGCACCTTGACCTGGGACTTCTAGTCTCCAGCACGCAGACCAGAAATGTCTGCTGTTTAAGGCATCCAGTCTGCGGGGTTTTATGGCAGCCCAAGCAGACAAATACTCTCTGAGAGAAACAGGGCCAGGGGGCAGGTGAGAGACAACACCTTGGGTCATTGTGGCTTCCTTGTTGCTGACTCAGGACAAAACGTTGTCCTGACTCATCCTCAGCAGCACAGTCCCCTGTAGGGATCCGCTACAGGCAGCATGACTAAGGGGACGTTTTCTAGGAAAGCCCCGTCCTTACATCTCTTCCCCCAAATCACCCCGAGTGTGCAGCGTAAGCCCCCACCCCCACCCGCCTTGCTGTTCTCGGAGCAGGTACTCCCAGAGGGATGCCAGACCTTCCCTGGTGTCTGCGCTTACCCACCGTGCAGCAGGAGCTCGGGGCAGCTGGGAGAACCCTGGGGCCAGGGCACAAGGGGCAGGACAGCTGAAGACACCTGCCTGCCCTCTAGTCATGGTTTCCCAGGAGCTGGTAACCTGGCAGCTTCTCTTCAACTCACAACGAGCCCCTACCTCCATTCAGCTGCCCAGCTCGAATGGCAATTCCTGCTCCTCTGCTGCTGCCAACATCTACAGACCTTCCCTCTGAGCCTCCTTTGGGCTTTGCATGTCGTGTATTTATATTGGATTCCCCATCCCTGAACCTCCACCCCCAACATATAAGGGAAAGGGAGGGAGACAGGGAGACAGGGAGGGAAGGATCTGTACTGCAGGGCTTAAAGATCTCTCCACCTCTCTATTGCACCTCCTCGTGCCTTACCGTTGTTTCCTCTAGCTCCCCGTCAAGGACACTGTGCAAGGACCCTAAGCTACCCCGCTGCCATCTGCCCTACTTGCACAAGCCCAGCAGAGCTGCACTATGGCCAACAGAGATAACCTGGCAGAACTCCAAGACTTCCGGCTTAGGACCCAGCTTGCAACGCATTACAGAGCAATCATTCAGCCTGCATTTGTTCAGCAAATTCTTGATCAATATTCATCCCAGAGCTATGGGCCGAGACCAGTGCTAGGGACATAGGCCAAACCTGAGCTAAGTCCACAGGTTCCTGCTTTCTGAGCACAGACAACAAGCCAACAAAAGAGCAAGGGGGAGGCCGGGATAGCTCTGCGATTGAGCACTTGCCTCACAATCACGAGATTCAGGGTTCGACTCCCAGCCCCGGCCCGTGCAAACCTATATACTGAAATGCAGCACAACTGGTAACCACTGGGATGGCTCAGCAGGGAAGGTTCTCGCCTCCCATACTGGAGGCCCCTGGTTCAGTTCCCACCCAGTGGGGTCCCACATCCACCTGTGTGAAATGACACTACGTCACAAGTAATGATATGCAACTATGGAAATTGCTCTGGGCCCTCCCCCTTCTCTCTCTCTCTCTCTCTCTCTCTCTCTCTCTCTCACTTTCACTCAAACAATTTTTTAAAAATCATAGAAGGTAGTGAGACCTATGCTAAGAACCAAAACAGGGTGCTGTGGTGGAACAACGGGGGCACTCCTCTAGGTGGGTGGGCAGGAAGGCCTCCCTCAGGGACCTGTAAGCTGAGATCTGAAAAAACACAAAGAAACAGGCATGTTGCAACTGAACGGAAGAGCATTCCAGGCCGAGGAAACAGCTAGTACGAAGGCCCCGACACAGGAATGAACGTGGTGTGTCCTCGTCATAGCAGGAAGGTCAGTGTGCCTGGAGTTCCCTGAAAGGTGAGAGGAGGTGACAGCCCAGAGTTCAAGAGGGGCCAGATCCCATAACACTGGGACACGCAGATAGGGGGTTGGGATTTCAACTGGAGTTAGGAAAGGGGGGTGACCTCATCCGATTTCTAGTTTTTAAAAGATGGCTCTGCCCTTAAGATGCTACTAATTACCGAGGGGGAAATAGTAACGTAGTGGAGAAACCTGGCAAACAGCATCTGAATCAAGTGATCAAAGTGAGCATGACTCGTAATAGATCAAATGGACATCGCGTGCCTCCCAATACGATACACTGAGAAGGATGCGTATCGCCTCCGTGGGGCTCCTGCCAAACATGCAGCACCTGAACCTAGTCACAGGAAAACATCAGACAAAGGCAAACTGAGGTGCAGTCTACAGAATAACCAGCCTATGCTCCACAGAAACCTTCATGTCAGAACAAGACAAAGACAGACTAAGGGACCATGACAGATGAAAGGAGATGAAAGAGGCAGGGTGACCAGCCACAATTTGCAATTCTAGATTGAGTCCTGCTCCAGGAAAATGATGTTTTTCTTTTGGTATAAATGACATTAGTGGGACACTGATGAGATTTGAATAAGGTCTGTCCATCAGGTAATAGTGTTCATTTCCTGATCCTGATGAACTGTGTTCTGGTTAAGAGAAAGTCTTCATTTTGGTTCTGCTTTGTTGTTTTTGTTTTTGTTTTGTTTTTAAGGAATACACCCTGACATATTTAGTATCAAAGGAGCAGTGTGTCTGCAACTTGATCTCAAAAGAGTTGGGAACTGTGTGTGTGTGTGTGGGGGGGGAGGGGGGAGAGAGAGAGAGAGAACATGCACTCCCAAACTGATAAAATACTAACATTCAGGGAATCTAAGTGGAGGGGATACAGAAACTCTTGGCATTATTTTTGCAACTTTTTGAGTCTGAAATTATTTCAGAATCAACATTGATAAAATGCAAATGAGGAAGCTCACTCTGGCTGCCACATGAAGTATAGACATTGGAAGAAGAGGCAGCGGGAGGCCAACAGAGCCGAGGTGGAAGGCCTATGCCCATGGCCCAGGATGCCCTGCTCAGAGGCAGCAAGGGCCAAAGACGGCAGACCCGATTCACACATCAGGTCCTGGGGAAAGTCACTCAGTGCCCCACCGTTCTGCTAACAAGGGGCTCGGCCAGTGCCTGAGAAATGGCTCCAGCCACTTTCCTTCGCATCCAGGCTGAAAAGCAACCAAACGTGAAAGCCCAGGAAGGCCGGAGCGACATGGCTGCCGCTCAGCTCTGAGAGGCCTGTCAGGGAACCAAAGCACTGACTGCTTGCGGCTCCTGATGCCTGGTCACCTATATCCCCAAGCCACCCCCACCCCACCCACCCCTGCCTGTGGCCACCTTGGCCTGCCTTGGCCGTTCAGAAAATCAGGCTCTTCGGGCCCTAGCAGGCCTCTGCCAAGATCCTTCTGACCCAAGCCAGGGCAGGCCAAGGCTCAGTTCCCAAAGAATAAAGGAACAGCCTTCCTCAGGGGCCTGCCCCGCCTGGCCCGGTGCAGGTGACGCGTGGCATGGCGCAGCCAGCGAGGCTGTCTAAACAAGCGGAGGTTTAGCTGCACCCCGGGTGCCACACTCATTAAACAGGGGCCAGCCGCGGGGCTAATCTGCTGGCCGCCCCCAGACGCCCGGTTCCCGCAGGTGGATGCTGCACCGGGGTTCTGAGCACGTCTCAGGATGCTGGGTGGTCTGACAATTCTGGACAAATGTGCAGCGGCAGCGGCGGCTGAGGACAGAAAAGCCTGCTCCTCCCGCCCTCCTTTATCATGCACAGAGATGGGGGGGGGCGTCCACGCCCCACATTTGCTGGCCCTCCCTCCCCCGTTTAGCAGTTCATAATTTGACACCCACAGCCTGCTTTGCTGGATTAGAGGCATTCAGGGCTTGCAGGAAAAGCAGGCCCAAGTGTGGACGCGGTGATAGATTGCTATCAGCAGGCCCCTACGAAAGCCTGTGCCTTTATTCTTTCAAAGGCTTTCATGCAGCCGGCCCAGGCCTGGTGACTCAGACACTCCAGAATCAGGAGCAGCCAGGGCCGTGGGTCTGGGGGGGTGATGTGGGCCTGTGTGTCAGGCCGGGCCCCTGGCACCGGGCCAGCTGGGAGGCTGGGAGACGAGAGGCTTGCAGGCTCATAAAAAGAAAACGCTTGTTCCTCCGCCAGACCAGAACGCACCAGGTTCAGCGGGGAGAAAAGAAGGGCGCTTCTGGGACCCAGACGTTCACGCCCAAGACAGGGACATCCTACAGACTGGGACGCTGCTTCTTCAGGGCATGTGGCAGCCACGTCAGCGAAGGGCTGTGCTGGTGACCCAGTTGCAGATGAGGAAAGTGGGGTGCTGGGAGACTTTACCCGAAGCCCCCACTGATACATGCCCCCCTCTTCCCTATGGTAGCGAGGCCTCTGGGAAACTTGGGGGACACAAAGCAGTGACAGCCCACACCTTCTAAGTTAGCCTGGCCCCTCAGTCTTGAGTGCTCACACCAGGCTGGGGCAAACCTATGCTGTTGGGGAAGTCGGGATGGCTCAGCAGGTTGAGTGCTCACTTTGCAGCCCCGGGGTCCAAGGATCATCTCCCAGGCCCAGCCTGCGTGGACCCACATGCTGAACTGGGGTGTGAACCAGTTAGGTTCTCGCTGAGCAAGCTTCCCAGGTGAGAGGCTCCCAGCAGGGGCGTGTCTCCCATGAGACAGGCCCCTGGCCAGGTTGCTGCCCTGCGCAGCCCCATGCCCACCTATGGAGTGAAACTATGCTGGAAACTGCCCTGGGGACTGAGGATCGAGTCCCAGCCCAGCCCGTGCAGACCCATATGCTCAACTGCAGTGTGCTTCCCTTGCTGGAGGCCCCAGTTCAGTTCTTGCCCCCCCCCCCCCCCCCCCCCGCCTAGTTCAGCCCCTGACTCAAGGGGGCGTGCCTCCCATGCAGGAGGCCCCCAGCCCAGTTCCTGCCCTGCATGGCCCCCACCCACCTGTGTGGAAGGAAACCATGTCAAAAACTGATGACATACAACTATGGAGACTGCTCTGAGCCCTCCCCCTTCTCTGTCTCTGTCTCTGTCTCTCTCTCCATCTCTCTCTCTCTCTCTCTCGCTCTCTCTCTCTCTCTGTCAAAAACAATAAAAATAAATCTTAAAAAAAAAACCTCTATGATGTCCCCCTATTTTCCAGAAGCTCTCCTCTTGACTTGAAATGGCATGGCATCAAGCAGAGCTTCTCAAACGATCTATGAACAGAGGGGCAGTCTTGTTTGTGTTGGTTGGTTTGTTAATTAATTTCAATCTGCCATGGCCAGATACTTTTGTCAAGTACAATAAAAATGATTTGCTAGAAAACTGAAAGGAAAAAGAAACCCAAGCTATAAAATATAAACCCAAACTTTTATGTTAGAGTTAACAGACATAAATATAGTCTGTTAACTTGCTAGCTTTCCTTAGCTCACCATGGACAGTTTGTGGACTGGCACCCTGAGTAACAGTGGCAAAAAGTCAAGGTCAAAGCTTGAGGGTTCTAATGCCACCTCTGTCACTAACTGGCGGTGTGGCTTCCCTTCATTTGCACATGGCAGATTCACAAATCATCTCACGGACACAGTCAGATGAGCACAGAAAGGTAGCAGTTCTTTTCTTTGTCTGTAGCTGATCCCTTGTTTCTCAGCCTAGCAGGCCTGGGTGGGGTGATAAGATTTTCGTTGTGGGGAGCACATTGAGTGCAAAGCAATCATAGAAATGAGGGGAGCCAGGATGGCTCAGCAGGTTAAGCAGCCGTTTTGCAGCCCCGGGGACTGAGGATTGAATCCTGGCCCTGACCCATGCAGACCCACATGCTAAACTGGGATGTGCCCCCAGTTTGGTTCTCACCGGGGCGAGCTTCCCATGTAGGAGGCCCCACAATCTGGGGGCATGCCTTCCACGTGGGAGGCCCCTCTCCCAGTTCCTGCCCTGTGCAGTCCCCCACCCACCTGTGTGGATTGAAACCATGTCAAAAACTGATGACGTACAACTATGGAGACTGCTCTGGGCCCTCCCCCTTCTCTCTGTCTCTCTCTGTTTCTGTCAAAAACAATAAAATAAATCTTTTTTTAAACCATGGAAATGGTCCCTTCAGGCAAATGCCCAGGTTCTCTTGTATTTCCACCCCTCTGCCCCTCTCTTCACCAGGTTGGTATTAGGGTACATGGGAGAGGAGGACAGAATTTGTGCCATCGCTTCTCATACTACTGAGCACACAAATCCCCTGGGAATATTGTTCAAGTGCAGGTGCCGATTCCGCAGGCCTGCGTTTCTACCAAGCTCCTAGGTAACGCTGAGGCTGCTGGTCCTGAAACCACAATTTAAATAGCTTATGAAGGATGAGGGATTTAGGGGACCTCATGCCGGGAGAGGAATCAGGTCCTAGGACACCCTTCTGGAGGCTTCCAGGTCTGTGCAGTGGAGTGGCTGGTCTCCACTGGAAATGGTGGTGGCTGAGGTGTGGACAGCCCTTCTTCCCTGACTGACGTCTGATCCGGGAGACTCCTGGTCTGAGTCTCTAATGCAGAGTCCCTGGCCAGCTGTCTCCCCTCAGTTCTCAGTTGCCCCCAAAGAATCTTGAAGATTCCATGACATTCCATCACCAGCCCCCAGGAGCCCAGGGCAGCTCCGCTGGCCACAGGCTGCCATCCTCTGAGTTTTCTTTAATGTGAAACCCACCAGATGAGTGTGTGGCATGGATCCTCCAAATGGTCCTCCCAGAGCTCCCAATACAACCAAGGGTGGACATGCCACTGCCTGAGACATGCCCCAAACGTGTCATCTATCCCTCCCTCTGGCCAGATCCCAGAATGGGAAACCAGAACTCCTTCCGACTGCTTCCCCCCAGCTCCGGCCCCATCTTCCAACCATCCTCCCAAAGCAGTAGGAACAGCCTCTACTAATTCCTCTTCCTGTCTGGCTGGGAGTTCCCTGTCAACATACAATGGAAACTAAAAGGATGTAGCAAATCCTCTTCTCTCCAGACAATGCCCAACTGCCACCTGATTTCCTCCCGGTGGGTTGAAATACAGTCTAATTTGACCACAGCTGAGCCATGGCTTCCTTGGTGAGCAGTAGCTGCTGTTCCCTGGTGCTCTGGAAACCCTGAAACCTACTGCAAATCCACATGAAAAACCTTCCCTGCTCCATAGGAAATTAAGGCTCCTCTCTCTCCCTGTCCCTGAGAAAGGGCTGTTCTCTTGGCAACTTGAAAATGGAGCATTCTGCCTGCAGAGGCCTGCGGTGGGGATCTCACAAGAGGTCACAACCCCACATGTAATTAGGAAGCACCTACTAGGAGCCAGGCACCTGTGGGGGACTGGGCAGATAGGTGCCCAAGGTTCTGCTTTCAAAGAACTCTGAGGCTTAGGGTGATGACCTCACCGTGCCTTGTGGTGGGCACTGTGACACACCCCTCAGTTTCCCCTTCAAGGATCTCTCTCACACCACCCAGCCCCTTCAGAGTCTGTCTTAGCTGCTGAGAGGCCCCTGGTCATGTACCTTCCCAGGACCGCCCTTACCTAATGACTGATGGCTGCAGGGGTGTGACCTGGAGACCTTTTTGATGAGCCATTAAGCTCCAAAGCGAGGCTGACCAGACATCCCGTTTTAAACATGACAGAAAACAATGGTCCTGTCCCGTTTCAAACAGGACATCTGGTCAGCCTCCTGACACCTTGGATTTAGCCCAATGAGACTAGGCTGAACAGACATCCCAACTGAAACGGGAAAGAACCATTGTTTTAGGTCCTGTTTAAAACGGGACATCTGGTCAACCTACCCAGCGCTCCCTATGGGTTTAGCCAAGTCTGTTGGTCTGGATCCCAGCTCTGTCCCTCCCTCTGCCCACTCCCTAGACATCGCACATACTAAACTTCATCTCAGAGTCTGTTTCCCAGCGAACCCAACCCTCCTCCTACCCTGTGCCTGTGAATTGGGGAGATGAGGAGATGGGAAAGCAGCCAATAGCTCTCCCTGGGCCCATTCTGAGAAACAGTGGGGCTGGGCCCGGGGCGGACTCTACCCCCGTCCCCAGGTGCCAACAGCAGTAGAAGTTGCCCCTCCAGGAAGACTGGCCTCTGCTCCCCACACCTGTCCTCAGAGGAAAGCTGTGGGAGTAGCATCTGCTGAGACAGAAGAGGCAGGAGTCAGCAGAGAGCTAGATCTGCAGGCCTCAGCAAGCAGAACAGACCCGGTGGGACAATGGCCTGGCCACTGGGAGACTCGAGTTCCCTCCCAGCCAGGTTGGGCTGGGTGACATTAAACAGATCTGTCCATGAAGAGGGTGCCACATCGGGGGATCAGGTAGCCTTTGAGGCCTTGTGGCCTCGCACTGGGCTGTGTTTGTGACCCTGAACTTGACCCTTGTGACCCAGAGAGCCAGGAAAGCAGAGCAGAAAACACTAGAACATATTGCCCCTCTCCTTTTCAGATAGGTTGGGGTAGTCTGGTTATTATGGGCTGAATTGGGATCCCCCCCCCCGCAAAAAAAAGTCATACAGTGAATCCCAACCCCTCCCCAGGACTTCAGAATACGACTATATTTAAGATAGGGCCTTTATAGAGAGAATTCGGGTAAAATGAGGTCATTGGCATGGGCCCTAATCCAATCTGACCAGTGTCCTTGTGCGAAGAGATTAAGATAGAGACACACACATAGAGACATCACCTCATTCATATGAGGACCTAGAGAGGGGCCAGCCGTCTACACACCAAGGAGAGAGGCCTTGGAAGGAGCCCACCCTGTGGACACCTTGGACCTTGGACTTCCTGCGTCCAGAACTAGGGGGCAGTCCATTGTGTTGTTTAAGCCCGTCTGTGGTCCTTGTTATGACAGCCCAAGCAGACTAATGCGCTGTTCGATTCAATGTATAAACAGTCCCAAACCTAACACGGGAAGGCTTGGTGCACACTGGGAGGCCCAGGCACCCCCTAGGGGGTCCTGGCTGAGCCTCCGTGGCTGGGGTGCTTGGGCTCTGGGCCGGGCCGGGCTCCACTTCCCACAAGCCAGGCTCTGGGAGGGCTGCCCAGGGAGAGACGCTGTGTGCTGATGATAGAGCTGAGAGCAATTGGCTGCAGCCTTGACCGTGTAGCTGACAACCCCACACTGTGAATACCCAGGCCGGGGTGTTCCGCAGCAACAAGCGGAGAAGAGAGAATGTTCTGGCCGGCTGTGGGCCAGACACTGCCGCTGTCTGGTTCTGTTTCCTTCCCTCGTCTATGGTTCATCACTCACCATGAAGCAGAATCAGAGAGATAATGGTTCTCACAGCCCAGAGACTGAGGGAGTGTCCACAACCCTACCCTGACCTGTTTTGCCCACTCAAGGCACCCCAGGGTGTCTCAGAAGGAAGGCCCAGGGCCACTCCCAATGCCCCCGAAGCTGACTCTGCTGAAGGGAGGCCTTTCTCTAAATATTTTCATTCCAGATTTGGCTGGAGACTCTCCCAGCCGGTCAGGGGGCGTCGGAGAGCGAAGCAGGCCTGCCAGGAGCCGCCTGTGGACTGCCTTTGTGAGGAAAACCCAGGGAGCAGGGCTAGCTCCCTCCCAGGCAGCAAAGGGACAGGCCCACCCTCTCCGTCCTGGGTTCAAGCCAGGACACCCACTGTTGCCGGGGCGTGCTAGGCCTAAGCAGGCCCCAGAAAACAGGCCTCAGCCCTCCAGTCAGCTGCCGTGTGTTTGTTTTCACAGCTGCCTCTCCTGCTCGACTGTTCCAGAGAGCAAAGGAATCTGTTTGTCTGAGAAAAAGAATGTGGCAGAGAGGCGGGAGGCGGCGGGCCCAGGCAGCCTCGCAGCTACAGAGCTGGCCAAAAGCAGCCAGACACCCAGGAGAGTCACCCAACGACCTAGAGGCTAAGGTCACAGACTCAGAGACACCCTCCACCTGACCCTCCAGACAGACCCGGCTTTTCTGTGGGCCAGCACTTTGCCCAGAGCCCTCGCGGCCCGGGCTGGCAGTCCAAGTGCACGGACTAGGAGCCCACCCTCCTGAGGTATCTTCTTGGCTTCTTTCTTGTTTACAGGCAAGCCACGCACACACACAGACACACGCACACACTGAGAAGGAGGTGGATCGGCTGTGTGTACAAGGAACACGCCCACCGCCAGGCCAGCAGTGGGCCTGGAGACCAAGAAAGAGAGGTGGTGAAGAGGTATGCCAGGCTCAAGGCCAGCTGGGTACAAACCCAGCCAAGGGAGGCCATCTGCCACGCTAGAGGTCCAGCCATAGCCCCCAGACCTGTCATCTTCATTCTGGAACATTCTGGACAACCCAGCAGGAGCCCAGCCAGGCAGGGCCAGCGCAAGTCCCCTCATTTGAGTGATTTTGGCCATAGGGACAACTGGGATCCCAAAATAGAGGCGCTGTCCCTCTATAGGCACAGCTGAGACTCACAGCCACTCATTCCCCTGAGGGCCGGGACAGGGGTGGCAGGGAGACATGGCTTCCAGTTAAATCTTCTAGATTACAGCAGGCTCCTACCCTCCATGCTCAGGTTTGAGCTGAAAATGTCCCCAGTGCTATTGCCACTAGGCTGGTATTGAGTAGTTCAGAGGTGTTAGGAGTAGAATATAAACTAACTAATCCTCCCGCTAAATCTTATCTGCTCAGATTAATAATCTAGATGTCAGTGAGCTCCTCCCCTGGGCTCCACCTGCTCACCCCTGAAAGGCTCTAGGAGGTGGAAGACCTGCCCAGGGTCACACAGCAAGAGTGGCTGAGGGAAGCCGGTGTGTTAGTCTGGGCTCAAGCTACACCTGAGACAAAGATTCGGGGTGAGGTGATAGGAGTGTGGAAGAGAAGCACCCAGTAATAAGGGTGCTGTTGAGCCAGTTGCCAGAGTGAGACACCATTGCACATCTCTGAGAGACCCAACCGAAGTCCCTCGGTGTTATCCCGCCTGGAAAGTGGGGAAGCCGAGGCATTTTTCCTCTAACTGCCACCTGTTACTGTCTGGGAGATGCTTCCAGGGGCATTGCCATGAAGCTGTCAGATGAGGGTGTCATGGCCTTCGAGAACGTTCTAGACTAGTGAGTGCCAGGAGAAATTGGGCCTGGGGAGCATCAATTGCAGACGTTGACTGCAGTTCTACGTGGACCGATAGCGTTACGGAGTTCTCAGCACCGGCCGCCCCTCCCCTGGCTCCTGACACTGGAAGCTTCGAGGCCCTCCAGCTGGTCTATGAGGTCAGCCGGTCCGGATAGAGCAGGGGAGGCTGGAGAAGCGGGAGTGGAAAGAGCCACCCCAGTGCATGCATGCATGCACATGTGCCACTTGACTGGGGTTGGCTTCTGTGATGGATTCAGAATGGGGATGCCCTGGACAACCTCTAATGCCCCACAGAGTAGGTAGAGGCGAACCCTCTCGAAGGGCACCACATCTTGAGAATGAAGACCTGGACCCCATACCCAAATTTACCACCGTGTGACCTTGGGCAGCAGACAAGTTGCTGGTAGCCTCCGGGTGTGCACAATGAGGCTGTGAATACCTGCCTCGTGGGAGGCCGGGACAGCTCAGCTGTTGAGCGCTTGCCTTGCAATTGCGAGGACCAGGGTTGGGTTCCCAGCCCCAACTCATGCAGCCCTATATGCCGGACTGTGGGGTAACTGCTGGGATGGCTCAATGGTGAAGGTTCTCGCCTCCCATGTGGGAGGCCCCCAGCCAGTTCCCGCCCCGCACAGCCCCCGCCCACCTGCGTGGAACAAAAGTATGTTGAAAACTGATGAAGGACAACAATGGAGACTGCTCTGTCTCCTCTCTCTCTCTCTCTCTCTCTCTCTCTCTCACCTTCTCTCAAAATAATAAAATAAATCTTAAAAAAAAAAAAACCTGCCTCAATCTCCAAAGGCTGGGTCTAGAAGTTAGAAGTAATAAGGTGGTCTTTCTATCACAGTAGCAGGCCCACAGCAGGGGGTCACTGGCCATATTTATTTTATGGAAGCAAAATTTCCAACACCATTTGAAGCATTTTAAAGTGAACAATTCAGTGGTACTAAGTATATTTACAGTGTTGTGCCACTACCACCACTGCCTAATTCTAGAACAATTTAACGTCCAAAAAGAAATTCTGTTTCCATTAAGCAGCCACTTCTTACTCTCCCTTACCCCGACTTCTGGCAACTACTAATCTACTTTCTGTCTCCGTAGATGTGCTTCTTCTAGACATTTCACATCACTGGACTCATAGACTATGTGGCCTTTTGTATCCGGCTTCTTTCATTCAGCATAATGTTTTCCAGGTTCATCCATGTCAAAGCATGTCAGTGCTTCATTTCTTTCTATAATGAAATACTATTCCTTCGTGCACATAAACCACATTTTGTTTATTCATTCCTCAGTGGATGGACATTGGGGTTGTTTCCCCTTTGGGGCTATTATGAATAGTGTTCCTGTGAATATTCGTGTACAAGTTTTTGTGTGGGTGGGTGTTTTCAGTTCCCATGTACATATACCTAAGAATAGAATTGCTAGTCATATGGGAACTCTATGTTTAACTTTTTGAGGAACTGGCCAACTCTTCTCTTTAGCCACTATACCACTTACATTTCCACAAGCAACAAAGAAGGGTTCCAATTTCTCCACAGCATCGCCAACAATTAGTATTTTCCTTTATTAAAAAAATGTGTGTGTGTGTGTGTGTGTGTGTGTGTGTGTGTGTGCCTATGTGTTACCACCACAAACTACCTACGTGTATGATTTTCCCTCTCTGAGGTCTCAAGCATTGGCTATCATTAGAGCACTTTTAATATTTTTAGTAACTGCACAAATTATTTTAAAGTTTTATCTCATGTTCATAGAATACATAAGTAAAATTTCTCAATTATATTTCCCCCTTTTAGTTATCTGTATATTTTGTTCATTTATTAATATTTTCTTATCAATTCAGATGAGCTTTTTAATAAAATAATTATATCCACTATGCTTGGGGCCACAATTTGGGTTCTCTCTATGATTTGATTGGAGGGTAGTGTGGGTTTTTGGTCTTTGGATGAAGTATTTTTGGTTATCTGAGCAGTTAACACTTAGTGTGTGCTTTCTGATTCCTTCCATCACACCCAAACTGAAAAAGTCCTTCCCTAGGGGCAGAACACAGTTTCAAGATGAGATTCTCCAGAGGAAAATGTTCCAGCTCCTAAGAAATTGCAAAAATCCCTCTGATGGGTTAGATGACATTGGTTTCCTCCTGTCCCCAAGGTCCTTCCAGTGAGGTTGTGGGGGGTGGGGGTGTTTAGCATCACAGTTCAGAGTTTGGGTTATGGAGCAAGATGGCTGGGTTTGAATCCCAACTCTGTCATGTGGGCAATTGACTTCATTCTCTGGGCTTCGATTTTCTCATCTGCAAAATGAAGGGATCGTATTGGATTCAGTGGTACCCTATGTATATCTAATTGTATCTAAGGAAAGCCTTGCATCTGGCCCAGTCAGACGCAAGTGAAACTGAAGACTGAAGGATAAGATGGGTATTCTTTCCAATCCTGCCCCAAGAAAGGACTACGAAGACGTCCCAGCCTGACTCAATGGAGAGCACATCCCACTGGGCTCAAGGCGCTTCTCTGCCAGGTTTTCCATATCTTGCCTTCTAGCGCTTGAGGTCTGAGGTTGACAGACCACCTGGGCTACTAAACTGGAGTGTAAGCTCCTCCCATTTGCCCGTTTCCCTGCCCCAACCCCATCCTCGTTGCTGGCTTTTTTTAATACAATGACAGGGACAGCTGCGGATGAAACCAGCCCTCCTTGTTTGGTCACTTGGTCTCCTCAGGCAGGACTGCCACCTTGTCACCTCCCACCCCCCAGGATGGCTCAGACCCAGGAATTTTAATTGACCTGTTACAGAATCAGAAACTTTGTTAACAAAGGCCTGAGGGGAATTCAAAGGCCCGTGACTTTCAGGTGGGGGTGTCAAGTCCCCAAGAAGCCAGTTGGTGAGCGTGGAGCATGGTTACAGAGCCTCAGCCAGGCACGCTCTGGGGACAGATGAGGGTCAGCCCTGGGAAAAGACACAGCCCCAAGCAGATCAGCCTCAGCTGTGGAAGGCTATGACCTCCCTGTTCCTTCAAGTGAATTGGAGTTCAAGTTCCTTTGCTTAAAATGAAGTCCCCCCTCATTCCTAACCTTACCCCACTACCCACAAAGATCCTGCAACGGAATGGCTAATAATAATAATAGATGGCCTGGACTTTGCAAATGGTCCTCACATTCACTGTTTGCATCCTTCCTCAGGAGGCCAGGGAGGCAAGCACTGTGGCTCTCACTTTGCAGAGCAGACAACTAAGCCCCCCAAAGGTCAGCACTGAAGTCCAGGTGTGGTCAAGTGGGGTCTCAATCCGAGCATTCTAAGTTTTACCTGAATGCAATGCTTCCCCACCTGTAGCGCATCCGAATGCCCTGGGGCCACAGATGCTGCCAGAATCCCAGAGCTTCTCATTGACTGGGTTTATCTTGGGGCCAAGAATTAGCTTTTCCTTCTTTATCCATCTTTACGGAGGTATAATTGACAAATAAAAAGTGTAGGTATTTCAGGTGTTTGGCTTGATATTTTGATTTTTGTATACATTATGAAACAATCACCGCAATCATCCAAAAGAAATGAAATTAATGTCTCAAAGGTCATTCATTTTTCTTTTTTTTTAAGATTTATTTTTATGGTTTTTGACAGAGAGAGAAAGAGACAGAGAGAAGGGGGAGGGCCCAGAGCAGTCTCCAGAGTTGTACGTCATCAGTTTTCGACATGGTTTTGTTCCACACAGGTTGGCGGGGGCCGTGCAGGGCAGGAACTGGGCTGGGGGCCTCCCACAGGAGAGGCACACCCCCTCGAGCCAGGGGCTGCACTGGAGGGCAAGAACCAAACTAGGGGCCTCCAGCATAGGAAGCACACCCCAGTTCAGCATATGGGTCGCACAGGCCGGGGCCGGGATTCGATCCTCAGACCCCAGGTCTACAAGACGGGCACTCAACCAGCTGAGCCATCGCAGCTTCCCCTGATCCTTTGTTTTTCTAACAAGCTTCCAGGTGATGCTGATGCTGCAGAGCCGGGGGGCCACACTTGGAGAAACCCTGGCCTAAAACGTTTACCACCACATTGTTATCTCCTCATTGTGTTAATAAAGAAATGCTTCTTGCAGTCATGGATGGACAGATTTGGGTGTTTTCCAAAGAATCTGCTCATGGCAACAGCACTCAAAAATAAGGCAGGGGCAGCAGCGTCCAGCTCCAGACTGTCTCACACATAAGACAAGGAGCTTGGAGAAGTGAGGCTGGGATGTCCTGAATTGGGGGCTTGAGCACAGGGGGTTAATGCTGAGTTTCTTCTGGGGAATCCACAGGGCTGGCAAGGCAGAAGGTGCAATGATTGCTTATATACAGAACCATCAAGGTCTTGGCTGTGTAAAACCCAATCATTACTTCCAGGTAGTAATGCGTTTTAGGCAATGTCTTCTGCTTATGCTCAGCAATGCATGAGTCTCAGAGCGGTGGCCAGAGAAATGGCAAGTCGTCGGATATTGAGCGAGTGATAATGGAATCCAGGAGGTGGAAATTACAAGTCGAAAAGTAAAATCGATGCCCTGACTGTGAAATGACTGAATGCCTAGTGAGGAACTATGGAGATGCCCCACCCCTCCCCCGACTCAGCCCTGATCTTTAAGATGCTCACCAGTTCAGAAGTTCCTTGAGGGCAGGGACCATATTTTAATCATGGGTAATCATATCGCGTCAGGACTGAAATGGGCCTTAGAGAGCTTCCAGCCCTGGAATGGCAAATCGGTTTCATTCTGGTGCCAGCTACGATCGTTTCGTGATGGCTGCCTGCAGCGCTGGCTGAGAAGCGATCTGCCGGCTCTGAACTCTGTGGGGAGCCAGCCACCATCAATTAGCCATGCTTACCACTGAGCAGGGGGCGGGGAGGCGACTCCTTGCTCGAATTATAACCAATCCCAGTCTAGTCCTACCAGCCCTGCTGACGGATGAGGAAAAAAACTGCCCCACAGCCCTGTCTGTGTCCCCAGCCTCACCTGTCCCCCGCAGCCACTCCCCACCAGGCCAAGGGGTCTGTGCCTATCATTCAAGCCCCCGTGAACTTGGATGGGAAAAAAAGTTACACCTTCAGTTTTACTAACCTCTCTAACTGAAAGCAAGCACTTCCTTCCATTGTGAATGCAAGCAGCAAACCATAGGAGCATCAGCCGTCCCTGTGACTGTCACCAGTGGGAACCACAGCTATCTTTTACAGCACGTCGGAGTTGCTGCCGATCTCTCTAAAGATCACGTACACTCTTCCCTAGGATGAAGCGATGGCAGTGATTAGATCTGCCACTAAATCTTATTGTTGAATGCATTCATAAACAAGTACAGATATTACTCCGTCACAAAATTATTTTTAAATAGTTGGATAACGGCATTTCAATAGAATTGGTTTTGTCAGTAATTTTATTTCATGCATTTAATTACATTATTCTGAGAATGGGTCCTTGGACTTCACCCAGTGGTAAAGGGGTACATGTTTAAAAAGGGAGGGGGCGATGCGGGGATGGCTCAGCAGGTTGAGTGCTCGCTTTGCAGCCCCGAGGTCCGAGGATTGAATCCCGGTCCCGGCCCCAGACCATGCAGACCCATATGCTGACCTGGGGTATGTTTCCCATGTTGGGAGGTGGGGGGAGCAGGTAGGCTCCTGCCGGGGCGAGCTTCCATGTATTAGGCCCCCAGCCCAGTTCCCACCCTGCACGGCTCCCCTCCCACCTGTGTGGAATGAAACTACAGTGTTCCCTCGCCACGTCGCGCTTCATGGTTTGTGGCTTCAGTGCTTCGCGGGTTTTCCCCAAATATTCATCAAAAATAAAAATGAAAAAATACAACCCTGTCAGCAGCCACATGGCAGAAAGGAGCGTTGTTTCACGTGGATGCGCGAGAGAGAAGGATCCCTGCGTGTCACACAAAGAGCTGAGCTGACTCAGAGTCCATCCCACGGGCTCTCATAAAGGCGCGTGATGGGTTTCCGGGGCGACATCGACCCATGAGAAAATTCCTAGGGGCAAATCCTACTTCGCGGTTTTCAGCTTTCCCGGAAGGTTCTGGTCCCCATTAACCGCGAAAAACGAGGGATCACTGTATATCAAAACTGATGACGTACAACTGTGGAGACTGCTCTGGGCCCTCCCCCTTCTCTCTGTCTGTCTGTCTGTCTGTCTGTCTGTCTCTCTCTCTCTCTCTCTCTCTCTCTCTCTCTCTCTCTCTCTCTCTCTCTCTGTCAAAAACAATCAAATAAATCTTAAAAAAACAAAAGGTTAAAAGCCCCTGCCAGCATTCGCTGATGGCAGTTCCTGCGTGCCAGGGCCCCTCCTGGCCGCAGCTTCAGTTGGAAACAAACACACATGTGGGCCTCCCGGGCCGCCTTTGGTCCCTTGTATTCTTTGCTGGGACTCGGTGGCACTGGCAGCTGAGACAGTGCGAATTGGCTGCTCTCCACTCCGAGGAGACAGCTGACCTCGGGGACTGCCCGGGCTCAGATGCCCAGACAGTGACAGCTCTGGCCCTGCACCAGCCCTCCCCAGCTTGGCCTTTCACAGCAATGGCCAGTCTGGGTCACAGACACAGCAGTAGCTCAGTATATGGCTGCAGCCTTCTCCACTCTCATATGGCAGCCCTTCCCTGCTGCAGGGCTGACCCCCAGGACCCCGAAAGGTAGGCTTTGCTGGTCGTCTTCCTGCTGCCTCTGGATGCCCGTTTCTCAGCCTCCGGGCAGGAAGGAGGACAACCTGGAGATTTCAATCAGAACGCACAGGCCCCGTCGTCAGCACGGTGCTCGCTGCGCTGTTTTCAGTTCATTTTTAAGATACACCTGCACTAGGTGTGCAGAGCGCTGAAGGCCAGGCTATTGGCCCTGAAAGACGCCTGAAAAAATGGTCTGTTCTGCACATCCCCCCCACCGTGGTCCCTTCACAAATCAGGACACAGGCTAAGAAAAGGGCAGCGTGACCTGTCTGGGGAGTACAGGCCTGGAACTGCCAGGCCACCCCTTCCTTCCACGTCATATGGGCTCATGAATAATGTAAGATTTGGGCATCATAACCATCTGTCTTGGTCAGTGAAAAATAAAACTGCAATCGTCCCTATTCAAAATCACCCTGGGATTAGGTGGGCAGGGGATACTAGTGCCATTGCCAGTGCCCACCTCCGGGGCTCTGTTCAGGGTGGATTCTCAGGGCACAACTGGAGGGTCTAGGCACAAGTCCTGTTTGTTTTTATTTTACAAGACCCTTTCGGGAGATCTAGAAGTATAGGGCAAACCGAGTGGAGGCCTCCCATTTTCCATCAGCATCATAGACCAGGCCTGAGACACAAGGGCCTCCAGTTAGTCGAGACAGGCAAGGAGCTATAACAAACATCCCCCAAATCTCCACGGTTCAGCAGAATGTATCAAAGGCTTAGTTCTCACTCATACCACATTCTTTTATTTCTTTTTTTAAAGATTTATTTGTATTGTTTTTGACAGAGAGAGATAGAGAAAGAGAAGTGGGAAGGGCCCAGAGCAGTCTCCATAGTTGCACATCATTGGTTTTTCCACATAGTTTCATTCCATAGGTGGGCAGGGCTGCACAGGGCAGGAACTGGGCCGGGGTCTCACCCCAGTGAGAACTGAACTGGGGGCTCTCCCCAGTTCAGCATATGGGTCCACACGGGCCGGGGCCAGGATTCAATCCTCAGTCCCCGGGTCTGCAAAGTGCGCACCTAACCCACTGAGCCATCCCGGCTTCCCCACATCACATTCTTTTATGGTTTATTTTATTGCTTGAGAGAAAGTGAGAGAGAGAGAAAAGGTGGGGAGGGCCCAGAGCAGTCTCCATAGTTGTACATCATTAGTTGTGACATAGTTTCATTCTGCAGGTAGATGTGGGGCTGTACAGGGTGGGAACAGAACCGGGGGCCTCCCTCATGGGAGGTGAGAACCTTCACCACCATCTCAGCAGATACCAGTCATGCCGCAGTTCAGTACAGTATATGGGATTTGCATGGGCTGGGGCTGGGAATCGAACCCCGGACCTCGTGATTGATTGCGAGGCAAGTGCATCCCCCCATACATCACATTCTAATCAGGTCATTCAGGGTCAGCCTTTCACATGGTGATTCAGGGACCCAGGCTCTCTCCAGCTGGTGAAAATAGCACTCCCAACTTCAATATGTGCTTTCCAAGGTCAAAGTAGAACAGGAAGAGAAAATGGAGGATCCTGCATGGGAGATCTTTCTAATTCCACCACGTCATTTCTACTGCTTTCCACAGGCTAGATCTCAGGCACATGGCACCAACCTAACTTCAAGGAAGTCTGGCAAAGTTTCCAGGAAGACGGAGGAAATGGGGTGGTGGGAAGAGAGTGTTGGCATAGTCGTTAATGTTATACTATTGTCTTAGTAAACGTTGTTTTGGTTGCATGTGACAAACTGGTTTAAATGGAGCAGAAAAACGTTGGATGAAGATGACCAAAAAGATGCTGGGTACCTCACGGAATCCAAAGGAAAGTTGATGAAGGATATTCAGGAAGGAGAGAGGGGGAAACATCAACAGCTCCCCAATCTATGAGATCCCATGGATTTTGATGCTTTGGCTTTGCTTCACTAATTCATTCAACAAATATTAATGCACATTACAGCTAGGGAGACCCCAGAACACTGAAAAGCCCCAAGACCCAGAACCCCAAAACCCTGAGGAAGGAATAAGAACTAACTTTATTGGTGGGGGCTCTAGGAGGATAAACGAGAGTCAGCTGAGCCACTGTTCTGTCCCCTTCACCTTGCAGTTCCCAAGGGTTAGGCTTAGAAAGGCTCTTAGGCAATGACTGTCACCCAGCAGGGCCATTTCATCCATGTTCTTCACTGAGTCCTCACTTAGGAGCACGATGAAAATGCGAGACAGTTCTCACAACCTCCATCATTGCCACCTCCAACCCTGCTACCT
>PVKE010009702.1:26367-44275 GCA_004027555.1 Craseonycteris thonglongyai | reverse complement strand
TCTCTCTCTCTCTCTGTCAAAAATAAATAAATAAATAAAAATATATTTTAAAAAAAGCTACATCTCTAAGCCTCTTTATCCTTGGCAATTTCTTTAAAGAAAAAAATAGCTAAACTAGAATAGACATTTGCCCTAAGAGACAAATGGCCAATAAGCACTTGAAAAGATGCTCAATATCACTAATCATTAGAGAAATGCAAATCAAATCCATGAGATACTATTTCATACCCTAGGCTGCTGTCAAATAAACAACATAAGTGTTGGCAAGGACAGGGAGAAACTGGAACTTCTGTATACTGCTGGTTAAGAGTGTAAAATGGGACAACCACTATGGAAGACATTATGGCAGTTCCTCAATAAATTAGAGGGACAAATAGCCTATGCTAGGACAGACTGTATACCAGTATTTTGATAACCTATAAGTTCTATGATGTCTTTTTTTTTTCTTGCATCTTTTTTGACTACCTTGATATTAGTAACTTATAAGGAATCAAGGTATGAAGTTTGCAGCGGAATGACTTCAATATACTTCAGTTCCACTTTTTTATTTGACCCAAAGAAGCACTAATGTGTCTTTAGTATTGCTGGTGTGTTTTAGAAGTCAATTTAACATGAAACCCAAGGATTAAAAATGCAAGTAACCTGTGTAGAAGAAATGTAAAAACGAAAACATTGAATGGTTTGGTTAGAGCATAATTAGGGCAGGGAGCTTTAGATTCTCTGGTTTTCAAAACTATGAATTGTAACAATTTTTTTTTATGTGCTATCTCAATTTTTAGTAGCAAATAAATGTATGTATAGGAGACCTTACTAAAATTTGAGGCATAAAAGAAATTAAATAGAATTCCTGCATGTTTCAGCAATTCTACTTCTGGGTATATATCCAAAAGAACTTAAAAGTAGGGACTAGAACAGATACACCCATGCTCATAGTAGCATTATTCACAATATCCACATGGCTGAAGTGACCTAAGTGTCCATCCACACATGCATAAACAAAATGTGATATACCTGTATATGTACAAAGAGCATTAGTCTTAAAAAGGAAATTTTGACACATGCTACAACATAGATGAACTTTGAAAACATTATGTAAACTTAAGTATGACAATCGCAAAAGAACAAATATTCTGATTTCACTTACATGAGGTATCTAAAGTAGTCAAATATATAGACACAGTAAGAAAATCATAGTTGCCAGCAGTTTGGAGGGGTTGGGGGGGGGTGACAAAATGGATAGTTTAGTGTTTATTATAAACAGGGGATGCCGGGATAGCTCAGTGGTTGAGCACTTGCCTCGCAATTGGGAGGTCCAGGGTTCGATTCTCGGCCCCGGCCAGTGCAACCCTATATGCTGAACTGCCACCAGTTTAGTTCAAGCCCCGAGTGGCCCCACATCCACCTGTGTGTAATGAAACTATGTCACAACTAATGACATACAACTATGGAGAATGCTCTGGGCTCTCCCCCCCCCTTCTCTCTCTCTCACCTTCTCTCACATAATAAATAAAAAAATAAATTAATTAAAAAAAGGAATCTGCTCTGGTAAAGGGAAAGGGGAGCATTCTGATCTATTACCCAGCCCTAGAGACAGGGCTGTGCTCCACTGTTTGAAAACCACAAAGTGAAAGTGACAAAAATGGAACACTGGCTCAGGAATAGTGCTTAGAGTAGCTAAAAAGCATAGGATCAGACTCTTTTAAAACCAAATCATACTGTTCTACACAGTCATAAAACTACTTTATTAACTAGATACCTTTGCTTCCTCTGCCATTTTTTTCTCTTCATCCACCTCTTCAGTCTTTGCTGAATCTTCACTTTGGAGTTTTCTTCTCTTTTGCTTGGGAGCCATGAAGCCTTGGAGAAATTTCTTTATGACACTGGCTTGAAGGGCAATCACACACTCACCAAAATCCTTCAGTTTATCTAAGGAGATCACCTACAGAATTGATTTAAAACCAGACTGAGAGAAGGGCCAAAAGAAAGATGAAGACACTATTCTTGACTAAATTCAAACCAACCTAGACTCCAATGGGTCACATAACATTAATTTATCTGGGTTCCTCAGTTCAATGGATGGCTTATGCATTTAGAAGTAGCTAATTACTTGATTCCGTTAGTGAAGGGATCCACAAGATGCTGAAACTTGCTCTACTTAACGAAGTTAGGCCACTCATTCCATTCCCCATTCACTAAGTAATTAAGTGCCTATTGTGTGCACAGTTTTAAGGTAAAGAGAAAGAAAAACTACGGAAAATAAAAATTTCCTGACCTACTGTGTTACAAACTACACATATAAGCCAAGTAATATGCTTCATATACATGACCTCATCTAAGGTTCACATTTATTTTATAAGGAAACACAAGCTAAATCACTTTGACCCAAGTCATACTCTTAAATACTGAATACTACCTTCTCTGTCATGCATGACTTGTCAATTAAAAGATACTGTTGGGGAAGCTGGGATGGCTCAGCGCATTAAGCGCTCGCTTTGAAGTCTTGGAGCCCGAGGATCGAATCCCGGGCCCAGCCCATGCGTACCCATATGCTGAACTGGGGTGTGTCCCCAGTTCAGTTCTTGCCAGGGCCTATGCAGGAGTCTCCTGGCCCAGTTCCTGCCCTTCGCAGCCCCGCGCCCACCTCTGGAGTAAAACTATATGGAAAACTAATGCTGTCAACTATGGAGAGACTGCTCTGGGCCCTCCCCACTTCTCTCTGTCTGTCTCTCTCTCTTGTCAAAAAACAATAAAAATAAATCTTTAAAAATACTGCAGTACACAACTAGTAACTGCCAGGATGGCAGCAAAGGTTCTCATCTCCCATTGAGGGAGATCCCCAGTTCAGTTCCGCCCTGTGTGGTCCCATATTCATCTGTGTGGAATAAAATTATGTCAAAAATTAATGCTGTACAACTACAGACTGCTCTGGGCCCTCTCCCTTAATCTTTGTCTCTCTCTGTCACCTTCTCTCAAAACAATAAAATAAATAAATATATCTTTTTATTGTTTTTGACAGAGAGAGGGAGAGAGAGAGATACAGAGACTGAGAGAGAACTGAACTGGGGAACTCCCCAGTTCAGCACATGGGTCCGCACGGGCCGGGGCTGGGATTTGATCCTGGGTCCCCGGCGCTGCAAAGTGAGCGCTTAACCCACTGAGCCATCCGGCTTCCCCTAAAATAAATCTTAAAAAGAAAAAAATGATACTGTTTTATAACCACAAAGGAAAACAAAGAATAATAACCCAATATTAGCAAGGTAAGGGCCTGGGTTTGGCACAAAGCAGGCAACTGATAAATATTTGCTAAATAAACAAATAGTAAATGTAATGTTTGAAAATGACAAAATGCTTTGGATTGAATAATTCTTGAAAAAATAATTTAAAAAACATAGAGATTTTTAAATTCTCTCTAGGAAATTGTAAGACTTCATAACCAGACTGAAAAGAAAAAAGTTGCATATATAAGATGCATATATAATTTGTTAATTCTAATAGCAAATAAATACAAACTTTGACAGTAAAAGATTCAAAATTGTATCAATTCTACAGGTTAGTATGTACCTCAAAATAATATAAAGAATAAAAGAAATGGAAAATGTTTACAATTTAGGAAAAAATGAGGGGGGGTGATGTTTATAAAATAGAAGTCATACAACTATAATACACATGCTATAATGCATATGAATGATTTGGAAAAACAAAAAAATATTATTTGTAGTTAATATGGACTTTATAATTTAAAATCAGTAAAAATCATTTTATAATAATGATTGATAGGGGAAGCCGGGATGGCTCAGTGGGTTGGGCGCTCACTTTGCAGCGCCTGGGACCAGGGATCGAATCCCGGTCCCGGCCCGTGCGGAACCATGTGCTGAGCTGGGAGCTCCCCCAGTTCAGTTCTCTCTGTCTCTGTCTCTCTCTCTGTCAAAAATAAAAATAGGGGAAGCCGGGATGGCTCAGTGGGTTAAGCGCTCACTTTGCAGCGCCAGGGACCAGGGATCGAATCCCGGCCCCGGCCCGTGCAGAACCATATGCTGAACTGGGAGCTCCCCCAGTTCAGTTCTCTCTCTGTCTCTGTCTCTGTATCTCTCTCTCTGTCAAAAATAAAAAAATAAAAATATATTTAAATAAATAAATAAATAAATAAAAATAAATAAAAATAAAATAATGATTGATGGATAGTATTCTCCAATCTTCTCTCCAGCTTTAACACCTAAACTTATCTAAGGTAGATGAACATCATGTCTCTTGACTGTGTATTCTATACCACTATGGGTCCTACTTAGCAATAAATAAAAGGACTATAATTGGGCCCTGAAATGAACCCATTTAACAGTATGTGTGTTGCCCAACATAAGCATAACTCTATTGAGCTGATCAGGTGTAAAGAATGGACAAAAGCAGGATACAGAAACACATACCATATCTTAAAGCACAGGCACCACACAGGAATAGACATGTTAAGTAATGTTATAGGACTATGGCTCCAGTATCAGTTTTCATTCAACTTAATAGAAAACCTCCTTATAAACAAAGGTTGAGCCAACTATTAGATTTTTCTGGATACCAGCAGAAAATGACAAAAAAAAAATATTCATAGAGAAGTTTTGGTTCCACACTGTCTTTCAACCCAAACATGATTTCCATCCAGATCATCTAGGGCAAGTCAAGAATATATCAGGAAACAATTCCAAATTGGGTTTCCATGAGTAACATATTTCAAAGGGTGCTTTTGTATGTTCTTACCCGAGCTTCAAATTCTGATGTTTCTTCCACATAACCAAGACCCCCCTTTTGTAACCTTGTTGCAACTTCAATGAGATCACTACGAAGGAAGTTTAAAAGCTCCTGGTTGCCATCACAGGATTTCAGACCCAAATTTGGCTTCCGGGCCAGATGAATAGAATGAATAATATCCTGGTACCTAGAAAAGTTGGGACAAGCAGGGCGGGGGATAAAGCAACTTTTGAAGATGACTTATAAATTTCAAATACATGTTTTTATTTCTGTAAGAAATATTTAAGATCTTCTTTGCTTTCTCTTTGGTAATTTTTAATAGTCTCATGTTTCTTGCACAAATTTTAAAATTTCTCTTATTCTTGGTTCATTTAAAAGATAATACTCTTATCTTATTCATTATATGATTAATTCGAATGTCTGAAGTGGGATGCTATTACTAGCTCTTACTCTTCATGGTACCTAGTCTGTGTATTTTTTACTTTTTTACCCTGAGTATCTTGGAATTTGAACCATGGGACTTCTTTGAGGTATGATATGAAGCTGTGCTATTCCAGAGAATGTAAGTTTGCTATGTCAGCTACCAGGAATTACTACCAACCCAAGACAACTTTAAACTATCTGCCTAAAATTCTTCGCAACACAAAAGACACGTGAATTCAACTGAAAACCTACACAAGGACTTTCAAGTTCACTCTTACACAAATTAACCCCTTGAAGTCCCAGCAAAAAAAGACTCCAATAAGATTCTCTACTCCGGATGGACCATAAGCTTCACTGTTGGTTTCCTACACCAAAATGAAAACTAAAGAGCAAGGTCATCGGACTACTAAATCACCTATTTCTTCTAATAATGAGGGTTTCTAATATTATTTTCCTCTGGGGGATGTGGGATAACTCAGTAGTTTGGAGACCTTGCCTCTCAATATCAAGGTCTGGAATTTGCAACTCCCAGTCAGTGCAACTCCATGTGCTAAACTGCAGTGAAACTGGTAATTACCAGCCAGGATGGTTCAGCGGCAAAGTTTCTTGCCTTGAATGTGGGAAGCTCCTGGTTTGGTACCCGCCCACACAGCCCCACATCCACCTGTGTGGAATGAAACCATGTCACAAGTAATGATGTGCAACTATGGAGATTTCTCTGGGCCCTCCCACTCCTCTCTCAAACAATAAATCTTTAAAATAACATACCGTATTTTCCGGCGTATAAGACGACCCCCTAATTTTACAGTTAAAACCTAGGTTTAGGCCTATATTCGCTGTATAAGACTACAGCCTTGGAAGTGGGGGGTAGTCTTATACAGCGAATATGGGCCTAAACCTAGGTTTTAACTGTAAAATTAGGGGGTCGTCTTATACACCAGAAAATATGGTACATATTATTTTCCTCTGAATACAACTTGATCATATCCCATGGGTATAGTTATAAAGAATTCTTTCATTGCTTTCTAGATACAAAGTAATTTATGTTTTATTTTCTTCTTTGATCTAAGTGTTACCTAGAAATATATTTAACTCACTACCAGTTAAGATCTTTTCAGTCATCTTAAAAAGTTTATTTATAATTTTATTACAATCTGATCAGAGAATGTATCCTGAAGCTTTCTATTTCTTAAATTTGTTGAATTTGTTTCTGTGGCTAATTATAGATAAAAGTTCAATGGGTATAACAATTTTATATTTCCAACTGGCCTACGTAGTATCTTTTTGCACTTTTAAAAAAATTCTCTTTTTAACTGAGCTGTAATTGACTGCACTTCCTTTAATTTATATTCTTCATCACTTCACATATTTTCTTTTAAAAAGAGCATATTTTAAAAATAAATTTGAACTTCAAATGGCGACAGATTATCCTACCCCTTTGCCCACCCCCAGGAGCAGCAACTCAAATAACTACCACCAAGAAAAACAGATAAACTGGGAATAGTAATATAGAAAGAAAAATGGGGTTCAGTTATTTTTAAAAAATGAATGGTGCTTCAGTGCTGAGTAAAGAGCAGTAAGTCTATATACTGTTTGATAGCTTTTAAAAAGTTCAAAACCAAGCAAAACAAAACAAGGCAGGAAGTTTTTATAATATCCTTTTTTAAAAGATTTTATTGTTTTTGACAGAGAGAGACAGAGACAGAGAGAAGGAGGAGGGCCCAGAACAGTCTCCATAGTTGCACATCATCGGTTTTTCCACATAGTTTCATTCCACAGATGGGTGCAGGGCTGCACAGGGCGGAAACTGGCTAGGGTTTCATCCCGGTGAGAACCAAACTGGGGGCACTCCCCAGTTCAGCACATAGGTCCACACGGTCTGGGGCCAGGATTCGATCCTTGGTCCCTGGGGCTGCACAGTGAGTGCTTAACCCACTGAGCCATCCATCTTCCCCAAGGCAGGAAGTTTTTAAATGCTCAATAACATAAAACAAAAGTATGAATTTTTAATCCTGACAATCTCTAACCTTTTTAATGGAACGATTTGATCTGTTCACATTTAGTGAATGGAACAAAGTCTTTTAAGCCTACATATGTGCGTAGCAAGTTATTTTAAACAGAAGGAACATTACAGAAGTGTATTCCTTTGTGGTTCTGTGTACTGACACTTTATTTTGTCATTCTTAAGTTGTCTAGTCACATCTATATTAATATAGCATGATTCTGAATACAATTTTAATTAATTTTACAAATTAAGCAGTGGGCTAAAAACCAATATGATGTCCTATTATCATTGACAAAAGCCTGGCAAAGTTGCAAAGTATATGCTGAATGGTATTTTCCTTCTCTCAAGTCAAACCTACATTCAACAATGAAAGCAAGCAGCAGAAATTAAAGGTGGCTTTACACCAAAACTTTATCCTGGCTTTGATAGGAATAGTAGCTAGAACAGGAAATTTGGATAGAGTCGATGCTAATTTTGTACACAAGACAGTTTTTTTTGGATTTTTGGGGTTTTAAAGATGTAATTTGCATAACATTAAACTCATATTAAAGAAAATTTTCAGTGGATTTTATGCTGTGAAAACATAACTACCTAATTCCAAAATATTTTCATCATTCTATTAAAGAAATCCCATACCTCTTAGCAGTCACTTCCAATTCTCTCCTTCCTCCACCCACCAGCAACAACTAACCTACTTTCTGTCTATGGATTTGCCTATTCTGGATGTCTCATATAAACAGAATCATACAATATGTGATCTTTTACATCTAACTAATTTGACTTAGCATTAATGTTTTCTAGGTTCATTCATGCGGTAGGTAACATGTGTCACTACTTCATTCCTTTTACAGGTAAATTTACAGATGCATGAAACACATTCTGTTTATCAATCCACCAAATGATGGGATGCTGTTATTAATTTTTGGCTATTTTGAATACTGATAGAATACTTTTAACACCAACTGATGTGGAACTGTATCTGCAAGGTTGCCTAACTACGTAGAGACTCAGTATGGTACACGGCATGTATTATTCAATGACCAATCCTGCTACTTTGTATACACATGGTTTAAAAATCTATTTTTTCAAATAAACATAATGTGTCAAGAAAATACCAAGCAAAAGAAATATAAGAGTTGCAGATTTTTTAAAAAATATAAATTCTTATGGATAAGCAAAAAAAGCAAGCAAACAAACAAAAAAGAAAAACTTACTTATAATACCTAATATTGAAGAGAAGATGTGAGGAGCAAAATGAAAATCCTTACCTCTTCTCTAATCTCTCCTTAAGCTGACTTTCTCTTATTCCCTGAGGGTGAAGGCAATTTAACAACTCATCCAGTTCCTTCTGACTATCACATAAAAACCTATAGAAGCAAAACAGATCTGAATAATTCTGGAAGGGGAAAAAAAAGAAACACTAAGAAAGGGATCGAGGAATGATGGTGGGAGTTGGGAGAGCAGAATTCTAAACTTGCTCACAACAGGAACTAATTTACTATTTTATGAGGCCTAATGTTTAACTTTAACCTTGGACGCTGGAGTCACCGTTTCTTACTAAAATATAATCAGACAAATTTTACAAAGTTAATATACACATTTGTCCATACATCCTCAAAAAGTAAATTTATATCCAAAAATAAAAGATAAATGGTCATTACACCAAGTGAGCATAGCTAAGACAATTAATGCAATCACAAACTCAAAAGGGACCTTTGAAAATCTAGCTCCTGCCCTAAAAGCAGAATTGAAACAAAGGAAGATTAATGGCCAAGTATATACTTTTTATTCTTAACACATTTCCCGTTTAGAAGAAAAATCGTGGAGCTCACTGCCATGTTCTTTTAATTTTACATAAACACGCTCTTTGAAACTGAAGTAAATGTGACTGGTTTTGAATGTGAAAATAAAATATAAAAACTGTTCTTGGAGTTACTTCTAAACAGAACTTGTCTCTAATCCTAATGTAACAGAAATGTATATGATGATCACTATTTAATAATTTTTTTCACACATAGGAATGCTATGTCTTCTAGGATTTGACATTTTCAATAATTGAGAATTACTATATTTTGCAAATGGAAATACCACTACTAAAAACAGTCTATTATAAATAGAATGATGTCATTCGTCTCCAAAGACTATAGATATACTAGAGATGCACAAATATTAATAAATGCAAGATATCTCATGGCAAACTTTAGGAGTAAGGTTAGGACTGTAATCCACGAATTATTTCTGGGTAAGCGCTTCAGCAAGTCACCCATGAGTATTCTCAGGGCAAACGGAAAATGGGTTAATTAATGAAAATGAAAATCTTACATACTTAAAATTAACCAATCAGACTGAAATGTATTTCCAATGCTATGTCAGAGCTATCATATAATACATAAGATTATATTACAGGGAAAAATAATAAGATTCTAAACCTTAGAACAAACAAGATTTCCTTATCAAAAAATAGTCTGCTTTGAATTTACATATCCATGAAATCAAAGTCACAAAAAATGGTCTTGATAATAATTAACTCACTGATATCGTTATATTAAATATTTTCTTAACAATGAAAAGGAAAAAGAAAGAGCAAACAGATGAATGCTCACATTACCATAGGTTCTGTCCTTGTTTGGGTATGGTAGTCTCTACAGCAATTTCTGTTGCTGGTCCATGTTGTATATTTACACCTACATTTTTGCTTAGGTTTGCTTTCTTACCTAAGAAAAATGAATATGTTAAGTTGAATATAATATATATCCAATTCCTAGTTTCAAACCTAAGCAGTAGGCTGCACCAAATTCAACAATTAATAACACATGCTGCCTATTAAATATGAGGGCTGTCTGGAAAGTATGCAGCCATATAATATGAAAAATAAGAGGCATTTATGGCTGGATATTTTCCAGACAGCCTTCATATATCCACATGTACAATAGATGCTCACTTCTCTTAAACATCTTACAGTGCATTATCTGAGATATTTGCTCTACATAGCTGAATGGTTGTACAGTTCAAAGTTTAAGGATTTTGTAACTTAAGAGTGGAAAGGGATGACTTAGTAACTCTTTATATCAAAGCAAATAATTTGCTCCAATGTGAACATACAGGCATCTGTGGTAAAGGAAAGTCAAATGAAATACATAAACTACTACAGTAGACTCTCAATTACCCACAGGGATTGGTAGATGCCAGATAAATTTAAGTAGACTCTCCAATTGGTTTGCTCCCCTGCTCCCATTCTCTCCTTTGCAATACTAACACAGTATTTTTCAGTCTTCAACCAGGTAAATTTGAAGAGACCCTACCATGCTGGAACTAGAAAACATAAAACAACATCCACCAGGATGTTGAGGCCATCTTCTCTCAGAGCTATAACTGTATGCCTAATTTCTAAGGGCAGTCACTAAGCTTCTGAAATACATTCAGACTCTTATTTTATGAGAATCTCCATGTCTGAAGATGCTGACTTCAATTTATTGCTTTCAAACATAACTACCATCACCTGGGAACTTACAAAGTCTATTAGAACTAGATTAGTCTATTATTACAATCTAACAATATAACTCAACATGAAACACCTTAATTTGAAGTTTGGAGCTCTGTATCAATTTTCTTAACAATTTTGTGAGTTTGTAATTTGGATTATGAGTTCCTCTAAAATGAAAAAAGAAACTATATTGAAAACTAATGCTGTCAACTATGGAGACTGCTCTGGGCCCTCCCCCTTCCCTCTGTCTCTCTCTATCAAAAAACAATAAAAAATAAATCTTTAAAATGAAGAAAAAGTGCTTTTCTAAAAAAGATTTCTCAAAAACATAATCTCCTATTTGAGAAGCAATTTTTATTAGGTTATAGAAACTAGAGCTGTAAGGAAGCTTGTGGATCATCTAACTCAGTGGTTCTCAACTAGGAGCCACTTTGACTCCCAGGGGACACTTGGCAATGTCTGAAGACCTATTTAGTTGTCACTACTGGCATCTAGGGGGTAGTATGCACAGGGATGCTGCTAAGTATCTTACAATGCATAGGATAACCCCCTACTACAAAGAATTATCTGGCTTAAAATGTCAATAAAATTGAGGTTCAGAAAACCTGACCTAACTTAACTATGATTCTTTTTAATTAAAAATTTTTTTTTCATTTCTTCCTTGCAATATTATACAAGTGACACTTGAACAACACAGAGGCTAGAGGCACCAAACCCCTGTGCATTAGAAAATCCACACATAACTTTTGACTCACCTAAAACTTAACTCCCCTCAGTATTCACAGGAGATTGGTTCCAGAACCACCCTCAGATACCAAAATCTGAGGATGCTCAAGTCCCCTACACAAAATGTGTAGTCGGTCTTCCACATCTGTGGACTAATAACTGAGGGTCAAAAACAGTACAAATATTTACTGATAAAAGTCCATATATAAGTGGGCCTGCGCAGTTCAAGTTCAAACCTGTGTTGTTCAGCGTCAACTGTATATATAAATATATATACTTAATATATATACTTCAAGATACATACATACATATACTTGGGAGTATACTTCTGTATTTATTTTTCCAACTGAACAAACCCATGTAACCAGAACCCAGATCAAGAAAAAGAACATTATCCATGTCCCTTCATGACCTTTGTCTTAGTGTCACCTGAAGATATATTAACTGCCTTCTTGGCTCCCTTAACCTGAATCCTAGCCCTTGAGGTACCTACAAAGAAATTTCCAAGGAATAAAGTTTGAAAACTACTCATATTAAATCTGTAACATGTTTGGGTATTAAATTTTATACAAGTAGTTTTCAAGCTTTTTAACTTTTCATACTATGCCTAAAACAAAGTTGGTAATCAAAATGTTAGTTTCTTCCATTCTTTCTGTACATTTTACATCCTCCCAACCCACTCAAATACATCTACCTAAAAAGACAGTAAAGAAATTTTGCAGGGGAAGCCAGAATGGCGCAGTGGGTTAAGTGCTCGCTTTGCAGCCCCAGAGCCCAAGGATCAAACTCCAGGCCTGGCTCATGTGGACCCATATGCTGAACTGGGGTGTGCTCCCAGTTCAGTTCTTGCCAGGGCCTATGCGGGAGGTTCCCAGTCCAGTTCCTGCCCTGCACAGCCCTGTGTCCACCTGTGGAGTGAAACTAATTAGTTTTATGGAAAACTAATGCTGTCAACTATGGAGACTGCTGTGGACCCTCCCCCTTCTCTCTGTCTCTGCCTGTCTCTCTTGCTGTCAAAAAAACAATAAAAATAAATCTTAAAAAAAAAAAAAAATATTGCAAATGGAAAAGATGGCAGGAAAAACAGTCCTAACTATTTACCCAACTTGAGCAGGGTAATGTAACTTATAGATATACATACTACGGGGATAGTAATCCTCATCAAGAGAGCCATGGCCTTTGCGGTGATGGCTGAATCGGTAATCAATGCTGTCATGCACCCAGCCTTTTTCAATGAACAATCCTGGAACTTCATCTGAGAACAGCCAGTACCTGCAAATCACAACTATATATTAATAGGATTATACATCATGAGTGCAGGATGACTCTGTTGTTTGAGAAGATGATTACAAAGTATTACTGAACATTCAGAAATACACAAATTAAAAAGTAAAGCAAAGAATACCAAAAGTTTTGAAATTTGAGTCTTGTTTAATATCTTTAATTTTTATAACTTCTAATATAGTTCTCTACCTTAGATTCCACACAATGTATGCATTTAAAATATACTACCATTTTTAAAGTACTCTATTTGGTTTACATTTCACCTATCACCATAATTTCAGCTCCATATTTGTGGTATCTTTAAGGACAGGGTCATGTCTTATTTAACTTCATAACCCTAGTATTTGGCACAGTAAATACTCAATGAATGCGATGAGCCATTGTTTTGTTTCCAAACTCCATTAACAGGAAAGCTTGTCTATTCTCAGTAGTATTTTAGAGTTTCATAACTAGTAAAAATATAAAGGCCCTACAAGATGACAAAAATTAAGTGTAGTAAACTTACCTATTATGGTTTCGATCTGTACCAATAGGAGTCCTACGCATGACAAGTTTAGCCTTGGCAATTCCCTCTTGGAATGCCTTCTCAGCAGCTGCTTTGTGTTTTCGTATTCGTTCTTCTTCAGCTTCACGTTCTAGTTTCACTGTTAAGGATAAAACGAATCAACTAGATTTTTTTTCTAGCAAATTCCACTCTTATAAATTAAATAAGATATCTGGTGAAAAGTGATTGGTATAAAGGAGGTCTTCTTCAATCCTTAATTTCCTTCTCCTAATTCTAATCTGTTATAAGAAATAACATGTAAAGGCAGCAATTTCTATCTGGTCTTCCTATGAGCTTTGAATTTTGGTGATGTCTCAGCCACCAAATCAATGCAAAATCTTTCCACTCCAAAAGCTAATTTATTGATTTTAATAAGTTTATTATATAAATAATTAATTTGAAATGTAAGCTTAAACAATCCTTAAGTGGAATTAACCAAAACATTTTATAACAGAACCATACTAATCTATAATAGGACCTTCAAAATAATTAGGATGAATAAAACTAAATTAGCTATTCCAAAATAAAACAGACTTCAACCTTGAGGGATCTGAGAACTGAGAAAGCAAGAACAGGGAAGCATTTGTGGGTAACAACAATTACTGCATATTGAATACTTTGAGCTATTCAGCAAGTTACTAATGTTAATGATATTAAAAAAGTTTTAATCAATTTATTTCTGATCTATTATATGTGTTTATTCTATCCCAATAGAAATTCCCCTCAACAATAAAAGCCCAGTTAAACACCTATAATATAATGACAATCCGTTAAATTCGTCTAATAATGTTATTTTTAAAAAGTTAAGAAAAGTTTCATTTATTTTAAAACCAACATGGCATTTAACTTTAATAAACAGTTTTCCAGCCTGAATGAAACTATGTTCCCCAAAATAACTTCAGTACACAAATGTAAATGATAAAGAGTAATGATCAAATCACAATAAAGAAAAAGCTCCTTCTCCTATAGCCACAAACAAAAAATAATCTAGGGAAAGCAGTCAAAAGACCAAAGTTAGTGTTAGAGCTTACAGCACTGAACTAGATATGGAAGACCTAAACTCTAAATCAGTTACTGGCCTAGGCAAAATACTAATATTCTTTGTCCCCTCTTCCTCTGTATCAGTAACAGAATTATCACCTGTTTCCCCTTTCTCCTCTGTTAAGATAAATATAGGTAACACACAGAGTAACACTTCAGAAACTCAAGAAGGAATCATGAAGTTTCAAGGTAAAACACAACTGAAATGTGATATAGGGGAAGCCGGGATGGCTCAATGGGTTAGGCGCTCACTTTGTAGCCCCGGGGACCAAGAATCGAATCCCGGACCCAGCCCGTGTGGACCCATATGCTGAACTGAACTGGCGAGACCCCGGCCCAGTTCCTGCCCTGTGCAGGCCCGCCCACCTGTGGAATGAAACTATGTGGAAAAACCAATGATGTGCAACTACGGAGACTGTTCTGGGCCCTCCCCCTTCTCTCTGTCTCTGACTCTGTATCTCTCTCTCTCTGTCAAAAACAATAAATCTTTAAAAAAAAAAAAAAAAGTGATATAAATAAAGTTAATCTTAATGCAATTATACTTTTTAAACTGGAAAGTACATATATACACATGCTCACATACATGTGTGTATATATATGTGCAAAAAATTTCAATGGCCTAAGTAGTGTAACCTAAAATCTGTTTTAAAAGAATTACATATTTTCTAATGAAAGAACTACTAAAATTGTTTGACTTAATCTAAAATCTCTCACACATAATTTAAGACTATTTCTAGGTATATGTCTGTCTAACCTTTAATACAAGAAGTATAAAATTTATACTTGGAAAACTATAAAACAAGGGGAAGTCAGGATGGCTCAGTGGGTTAAGCACTCACTTTGCAGCCCCGGGGAACAAAGATCAAATCCCGGACCCAGCCCCCGGCCCGTGTGGACCCATATGCTTAACTGTGGAGTGCCCTCAGTTTGGTTCTCACTGGGGTGAGACCCCGGCCCAGTTCCTGCCCTGTGCAGCTCCGTGGCCACCTGTGGAATTAAGCTGTGTAGAAAAACCGATGGATGTTCAACTGTGACTACTCTGGGCCCTCCCCTCTCTCCCTTCTCTCTGTCTCTGTATCTCTCTCTGTCAAAAACAATAAAAAATAAATCTTAAAAAAAAAGACACTGAAATAGTGGTGTAAGAACAGACATATAGATCAATGAAACAGAACTGGGATTCCAGAAATAGATTGCTTCATCTATAGTCAAATGACTTGACAAAGGAGCCAAGACCATTCAATGGGGAAAGAAAATCTTTTCAACAAATGATACTGGGACATTACTGATAGTCAGCCACATGCAAAAAAAAAAAAAAAAAAAAAAAGAGGTTGGACCCTTACCTCATACCATTTACAAAAATTAACTCAAAATGAATCAAAGACCTAAAGGTAAGAGCTAAAACTATTAAGACTTTTAGAGGAAAACATAGGAGTAAATCTTCATAACCTTGGATTTCACAATGAGTTTAAGATACACCAAAACCAAAAGCAACCAAAAAAAAAACAGACAAACTTGACTTCAAATTAACAAAATTTTGTGCAAGAGACACTATCATTAAAGTAAAAATACATAAAATAGGTGAAAACGTGCAGATCATATGACAGATTTTCATCTAGTATAAAGAACTCTTACCACTCAATAGAAAAAAAGATATAATCCAATTTGAAAATGGACAAAAGATCTGAATTAACATTCCTCTAAAGATATACAAATGACCAACAATGACCTTAAGATGTTTGACATCATTAGTCATCAAGAAAATGCGTTATCAAAACCACAATAATACATTCACAACCACTAGGATGGTTATAATCCACAAGTCATACAAGGTCTGACAATTAAATTCATGAACTTGCCACCATGCACTTATGACAGCAGCACTGTACAAACAACTTGATAAGGCTTCAGAGCCTTAATATATATAGTCTCACAGCTGTGTTCATATCAACAAATAGCAGTGTCTTGCTGAGTGGCATTCATTATTGCTGTTGCATGTTTTTGTGTGCAATCAGAGCTTGAATTAGAGCAATGAACAAACCTTAAATTTGTTAAAACTTGGCAAGAGAAGAAGTTAAATCAGGGACATGTTAGTCCAAGTTTATGGGGATAACACCATAAAAATACAGCAGTGTACAAATAAATTTAAATGTTTTTTCTGAGGGGAGAGAAAGCATCACTGATAGAGGTCAGGGCACCCAGTAATGAGAACTGATGAAAACATCGTAAAATTTCATTTGAATTGTGCATCAAAATTGTTGGTAGACTGTGAGAAGCATAACAGACCAAGTAAACATCAACAGACTGTTAGGAAAAACTTAACTGAAAATGTTGGCATGAGAAAGGTGTGTGCAAAAATGGCCCCGAAGGAGCTAACTGACAAACAAAAGCAAAGGAAAGTTGGCAGATGCTGGGATAGCTCAATGGGTTGAGTGCTTGTCTGGCAGTTGTGAGGTCCATGGTTCCATTCCTGGTCCCGGCCACTGCAATCCCATGCTGAACTGTGGCGCAGCTGGTGACTACCAGGATGGCTTGGCAGCAAAGGTTCTTGCCTCCCATGCTAGAGGTTCCTGGTTCAGTTCCCACCCCATGAGGCCCCACATCCACCTTATGTGGAATGAAACCATGTCACAACTAATGATGTACAACTATGGAGACTGCTCTGCCCCACCCACCTTCTCTCTCTCTGTCAAAAAACAAAACAAAAAAAACGAGTCAAAATGATGATGCTAACCTTTTTTGATATCAGAAATATTTTTCATTATGAATATGTACCAATTGGACAGTCAACCAAGTTGACTATTTGAAAGCACTGAGAAGGATGCATGAAAAAGATGAAAATAACCCAAACTTTCCACCAACTCATGGCTCTCATGTCATAACAATGCACCTGCTCACAAATCACTGTGTTGGAACACCCTCCCTACTCACCTGATCTGGCCCCCAATGACTTTTTTCTTTACCCGAAGATAAAGAAAATACTGAAGGGAAGACATTTTGATGACATTCAGGATACCAAGGGTAATACAATGACAGCTCTAATGGCCATTCCAGAAAAAGAGTTCCAAAATTGCTTTGAGGGGTGGACTAGGCACTGGCATTAATGCATAGCTTCCCAAGGGGAGTAATTCAAAGGTGACCATAGTGATATTCAGTAATGAGGTATGTGGCAATGAGGTATGTGGCAATTTTTCTAAGATGAGTTCACTAACTTAATTGTCAGACCTCATATAATAACAAGTGTTGGAGAGGATGCAGACCAAGTGGAAAAAATCAGAACCCTCATACACTGCTCACAGGAATATAAAGTTGTGCAGCTATTTTGAAACAGTCTAGTAATTCCTCAAACAGTTAAAACAGAGTTACCGTAAAACCCAGCAATTACATTCCTAGGTATATACCCAACAGAAATAAAAAGATATCCACACAAAAACGTTTACACCAGTGCTTATAGCAACATTAATAATAGCCAAGGGGAAAGCCGGGACGGCTCAGCGGGTTGAGCGCTCGCTTTGAGGCCATGAGGACCGAGGATCGAATCCCGGCTCCGGCCCAGGCAGGACCCACGTGCTGAACTGGGGAGTTCCCACAGTTCGGTTCTCTAACTGTCTCTGTCTCTGTCTCTCTCTCTATCTGTCAAAAAGTAAAATAGAAATAACTATGCACT